>JAWDEX010167398.1:0-16765 GCA_035221805.1 Trichilia hirta | reverse complement strand
TAATATTTGGCTTGAAATCTTAGACAAGAATGTTACGCATGAGGATCAAAATCTCTAGTCAAAGTACATTTTTAAAAATAAGTTAATGGATACACGGATCCTATATATGATTGATTTTTTGATCCTATAATTGAGTTAGGAGTTTGACGATTTCATGGCCTGCACTTGATCCGAAGTTGATAATAGAGAGATTTTACCATATATAATTACGATTATATGAGTTTATTAGGAGTTATATTATTTGTATTTTGGGGGTCATAATATTTTATTAGAGGTTACTCATAATTATTGAGAACTTAGGTTATAATGAGTTATACTAAAGTGATATGAAATGATTCTTATCAGCTTATGTCTAGCTCATAATAAACTAAGGAGGTTACACACATTAACTGATAATTAACGATGAGTAAAATAAATACGTTAAGTTAATTAATGATTTTTGTATTAACGAAAATTAAATTATTCTGATATATTGATCAGAAGGTAATTTTGTTTTTTAATGTAAAATATAATTTTTTAACAATAACGTGCTAATACTTATAATTTCGATAAATATTTCGATAAGTTTTAGAATATAGTAAATATAATTTATGAATATACAAAAAATCAAAAAAGATTTTATGATTCATTTATAAATAAATAAAATTTGTTTATTTGTTGATTATTAAATAAATATTATTTTATTTAATTGTAATGGCATAAGAATATGTTGCCAAGAGTCAAAATCTTATTGAATTCATATTATTACAATTTAGATAAATGGCCAAGATTTTTATATTTATTAATTATTGTAATTAATAATTATGGATAAATTTTTATTTATTTAATACTATAAAATTTGAAAAATTCAAATCTTTTATTATTTATTATTATTATTATTATTTGAAATAATGATAATTATGATTTTTCTTTTATTTCTATGAACATTGGATAATATCAAATACTTACAATATCAATGCTTTTGGATGGATTTTGAAATCCAACGATAAGCTTCCTCAATTTGCTATTTGATTAACCACTGTTATTTGTAATAATTCAATTGATTTGCGTCTTGGTTGAATATATACGTATAACAAGAAAGGAAAAGGAGTTTGTTGTCTTTTCAAGGAAAAAAAAAAAAAAAAAAGCAGGAAGAGAAGTGCACGGCCATAGAAAGAAAATTGAAAAGGAAATTGTTTTCTTTTCAAGATAAGGAGAAAGAAGAAAGGAAGAGGAAAGAAACTAAAGTCTCTTGTATTTTCTTCTTCTAACATTAGCAAGAAATTTTTTTTAAGTATAGAAAAATTCAATTGAACTTGTTAAAGGTTGGAAAAATAGTTTTACATATAGTTCAAGTTTTTCATTATCATCAATTCATTATGTGAATACTCTCGGAGGCTAGTCGAAGACCATTATCTAGTCGGGTATCATCACTTGGTATAATTTTCTTGTAACCGTTAAAGGTTTTGTGCTTAAAATATATAAAATCATTGACGTATGCATTTTTGTTAATGATCCTATGGTGTTTTTCTTTTATGAATCCATAATTGGTTATGGTTCTCAATGAAAAACTTACCAATTGTGCCATTTATCCAAATTGTAATAATATGGATTCAATAAAATTTTGACACTCGACAACATATCATTGTATCATTTGTCAAACAAGAATATAATTAAATAAAATAATATTTATTTAATAATTAAATAATAAATAAATTTTATTTATTAATAAATGAATTATAATACTTTTTCAGTCTCTCGTATATCTATAAATTATATTTACGATATTTTAAAAATTATTAAAATATTTTTCGAGTGTACAGATATTAACCCATTATTATTAAAAAATTTATTCTTTATATTAAAAAATAAAATTATCCTCTAATTAATATATTGGAGCAATTTAATTTTTGTTAATACGAAATACTATTAACTAACTTAATGGTATTAATTTTACCCATCGTCATTTATCGGTTAATATGTGTGATTTCTTAGATTTATCGTGAACTAGATATCAGTTGATACGAATCTTTTCACATCATTTTGGTACTATTTATTATAACCGAAATTTTTAATAATTATAAGTGACTTCTAATAAGATATCATGATCCCTAAAATATAAATAATATAATTTCAAATAAACTTATGTAGTTGTACTTACATGTAATAAAATTTTTTCTACTGTCAACTTTTGATCGAGTGCATGCTATGAAGTCGTTAAACTCTTAACTCAAACAGAGGATTAGAAAATCAATTATATATGAGATCTGCATATTCAAAAATTTATTTTCAAAAAATCACGTACTCTTTTTAGAAATTTTGATTCTCATGCATGACATTTTTATCTAGAATTTCAAGCTCAAATATGTAAGTCAGCAGATTTTATATTGATCATTACTTATCATCATACAATAAAAATACATTGTTATCAAACTTCTTTCACCGGTATAGTTAGTTCGATGTGATATACATACATGAATAATATGTCTCATTATAAAGGACAACTGTGATATCTCAGGTTAAAAGATTAGTGATGCACTAATATAGCTATGCGACGAGTCATTAACTGCTGATAACACTCATATGATTTGTTACAATTGGTCATATTTAATAATACGTTTTTAAATGTAATACTCATATTTATATTTTTGTAGTATGAAATTTATTACCTAATTATTAATATTAAATACTAATCAGTGACAGTAATAAAATATGTCAATTATGCAATATCATTATTTTTTATCATATCACTTCAACCAGAAATTTATTTGAATGTATTTAAATTAAATATTTTATATTTATATTAATAATTATTTATAAATAAAATATTAATATATAATATATTATAAGAACACATCTCGAATTAATAAAAAATAAAAATAATAACAACGGAGTACAATGTAAAATAAAATAAATATTATTTTATTAATTATAAATATTTTTTAAATTAATTACAAAATATATATACAATAATATAAAAGTCCTAAATTTCGTGGCACAATTAATTTTATTGTATATGATTGACAGTGAAAGATTCTTTTAAAGAGTAATGCCATCTCGAATTCTACCTAGAGTTTATTACTACCAACAAGTGCTGTGCATCGATATCTAATCATGTTGGAAGGGAAAGTGATACACCAAAAGCCTAGTTAAATAGGCTTGGTGTCGGCCAATGATTGCAGAAACTTTAGTTTTGAGTTTAACTGATATGTCCAAATTTGATTTGATGATTTGTTGTGGTTTCATAAACATAAGTTTAGTTGGATTTCAATTTGATCTGTGTTGCTGATGATTTGGTGCGGTTTCATAAACATGTAGTGCAGCTGGCTTCGATTTATTCATATTTGTCGTTGACCACAACAATCTGGATTCCTGATAATTGTGGAACCCTGTATCTATGAAATGCCACCCGAGATAATACAAAATCAGATCAACTATATGCTTTGACTTGTAGCCATAATAATTATTGCTCATAAATGTGGGCATAATCATGGGAACTGCAGTATGAAAAAAAAAATAGGATAGACTTGATAGTTTCGTGTGTAGTGCATGACAAGTGATGTAATGGTATCAATCGCACCCAAAGACAATTATGGAAGATCGTATGAATAAATGACATAAATTATTGTTGATATTTTATCACATTATTTTTCTTAGAAAAATTAGAGTATATGTTTCTGATTTAACCCAGACCAGGCTGGGACCAAATGGAATCTTGCATGCTCTGCAGCAGAGGGTCGGAAGAAAGTACAATCGACAAGAAGAGATGTGAACAAATATTATTTGGGCATCAATCAAAGAGAAACCAGTTCACACCTGCCAGTAATTATCATAAGCTGAAAATTATTTACTAATAAACTGACGCTTGGTGGCTCCCCACCTCCTTCGGATTCCTTATGCCCCAAAAGGCTTAATAATCATCAAGACTTTTTATTTCATGTAACCAAATCATCAAGACCAACTATGTGATTAAAAATGATTATAATAAATAAAGAGTAACTACCCATTGATTGTAGTATAGTAATTTTATTCTGGAGAAATATTTGTGATGGTTTTAAGTTTAAAACTTTTAGAGTGCATTCATATGTAAGAGTTTAGTGCAGTCGAAATTTTATCTTATACTTAGTATTACTGCAATATGATTCCTATACATAATCTTAATTGATTCAGGACAAGTGCTGTATAATCTGTGGACACGTACTCTAAAAAGGTGAATGCTTGACTCGTGTATGACCGATCATCGCAGTAATGACTGAGTATAGGAATTTTCTCGTCATCCAAAAAAAAATAAATAAGTAAGTAAAGAGTGACTTGCATGCACTTGTATTTGAAAGTTGGTATTTATAGGTAATGCTAGTTTGATTGTCATTCAAAAAAAAAATTAAATAAATAAATTCAAAAAAAAAATTAAATAAATAAATAAGTAAAGAGTGACTTGCATTCACTTATATTTGTAGGTTGGCACTAATCCGGTAATGCTAGTTTGATTGTCTGATGAGTTAAGTAATTGAATTGGTATCTACTGATTGTTGGTGCTGTGCATGCAAGTTGTAGTCCAAGAAGAAACCACCATGTGAATATCTAAAGCTATTTGATGCATACATCTAATCTAATTTCTAAAATAAATTAGAGTAATGAAACCGAAACTTTCATGATCTAAGACAAAATTAATGTTACTTTATGCATTTAAAATAATCTTTCTTGGTGAGAATCTGTGAACCTTATCTTTGAAGTTTATCAACGCTTTCACAATAAGATTAAGCTAGAAAATTGGCATCTTCATGTTGCGAAGAATTGCCAACTAATATCTCAAACTAAACTGCAACCCTAATTGGGTTTTTTCATCCCCAACAACCAAGAACTGGCCTCCTACTTCCATCTCCATTAACCCATCCTCATTTACTCTGCTAAGGTGCTCACAAGGGCTCAGTTCAAAATCAATTTAAGCTTTTGCTTTGGCATTTAGGATCACACTTTGGAATCCAATCAACGGTCTTATTGGCCTCCCATTTTTATGCTTCGGCGGCTTTGCAGGCTTCAGGCACAGCAATACCGGATCCTTACCAGCCATATCTCCATGATTTTTAACTCCAACAGTAATTGAGAACTTCCTATTCTCACAAAGTTCCGTATCCAACTCAGAAACTGGACTTGTATTTAACAACATCTTGACTCTCATCCATCTTTATAGTTGATGACTGGTTAAAATAAAGCTTGTTTTGCGGGACAGATTTGAAGTAGCTGAGATCAAAACCGAAGTCAAAAACATTTTTCTGTCAGTTGAAACTATATGTGCGTCCTGGAAGCCTCAAGATGGCTGCGGTCGCATTCTCATATCGGTCATTGGTACCGTGATGTAATCACTCGGATACCAAGTCATTGGTAATCCTGCTCCTACAAAGCCAGTGTATTTCAGCACTTTAGGCTAAACAACTTCAAATCATATTAATCAGAAATATATATTAAATACAAATTGCTTTTGAATAGCATTATCTGTAAATTCACCTGGATTGTGGTCGCCAAAAATGACTTCCGCTAGTGCAAGCCCTCCAGCCTCGCCATGATAACCAGCCCTGCAAATGCTTCCAAGGATGACCACAAGCATCAACGCCCTCCAGCCTCGCCTTGCTTCTTTACACCCTTTGCAACACTAGTGATGAGTTCTTGTTGCCTTCCCGGAAGCACCAAGTGGACGCGGTGAAGCTCCTCCTACTCTTGAGTTTGGTCAAATCCCATGGGCATCACCGCATGATCCACCCGTTTCGCTGTTTTGCGTTGTCGATTGAAGCTGAAGAGCACGCCAGTTTATCAGAAGCAGGGTGATACACTGCGCTCTCCACATAGCTTTGCAGTGCTTGCAATGGGATAATGGATATGCATGGCGGACCTGCGTAGTTTCCTAGAAGTGTTTGTGCAGAATTGGCATTGGAACCTACGACCGCAAGGGACAGGGATTTTGATTGAGAGGAGTCTGTCAGAGTTCTTCAGGAGGAAAATTCCATCTTGAGCTACTGGAAGGGTTAGAAGTCAAGAAACTGGTGAGCTGGAGAGCAAATCACGTCTGCGCCAATTTTTCCACATGGTTGTTCCGTTGGATTACCATTGAACAGTCCTAACCCCATCTTAACAGAGAAAAGATTGTGAATGACTATTACTATTTCTGATTCAGGAAGCTTTTTCTGCTTTACTACTGATTTGGTGTGTTTATGCAAGAAGGAACCACAATTGGCATTCATACCTGTAAGAGTTGGTTAAATCAAGACAATGTCAAAAGCCTGTTACTCCTGCTACAATGGATAAATTATAATGACTTACAAATTTTACAAGCACTGTTAATAGTATGTTCCTTGCTTTAACTTTCCCCATCATCAATGTTATATTAATTTCAACCCATTATAAGAACATGATTTCAGTTCACACTTCGAAAAGCAAAATTGATCTTTCATTTCTGTAATATCATACAAATGCTAGCATAACTAGTAGTATTGAAAATGTCAAGGATGGTTTGAAGTAAGCCATCAAGAAGCCTCACAAAATTCATGACTGCACAAATCACAATTTGTCATTTTTTATTTAATTCAAATAAATTACTGTCGATTGCATTTTTCATTTCACTATTGAATTTTGAATGTAGTTTACCCCGATTCTTTTAATCTAGAAAAATGTTCAATTTATAACTTTTAGCATTAATTCCTCCAAATGTTTAGTTAGTCAATAATGCCCATGAATGAAAACGACAAAAGAGGCTTCAAATTATTCGTCTGAAAATGCAACATTTTTTGTCGGCTGAGCAAAGTGCTTGCCTGCTTGCAATCAATTATCGTAAAACGAACAGTGATTGTAATTAGTTGATTGATTAGCAATCAAATCAATTGACTGTTTATTCTGCTGTATGTCATTTAACATGGGCCTGTTGAATTGGGGCTTCTACAAAACCTATGTTGATGATGCGTAAAAGAGAGTTGAGCCTATTTAAGATGGGCTTGGTTTAAATAAGTATTGGGCTTAATTTTTTAGTTCTTAATAATAATTTCTATACTTAAACTCGCTCTTTCTATTTTCTAATATTTTAAAATAAAATTGGGGTGATGTTTTCTTACTATTTATCCAATGAATATTGTTAATGTTACATATATAAATTTTTACATAAATTTACATATATAAATTGATATGCTAAAGTTATCATTGTATTATGGGCCCAATAATTTTATCATTAATTAATTGACAAAAATAAATATCAATGGAGTTATTATTTATATTAATTTAATAAATATTTTATATCAAATAAAATACTTTTTTTAAAGTGCCTTATTTTTTCATATATAATATTTAAAGTGATAAAGGAAGAAAATATGATGAAAATAATTGGAGAAGGAGAAAGTAATTATTAAATTGATTTTTTTAATTTTTATGAAAAAAAAGTTAAAATCATACAAAATTAAAAAAAAAAAATTAAGAAATGTTGGATAAGTAATTATCGTACAAGTTACTTTTTTTTCGAAAACTGTCTTGAATAAATACAAAAGAGGACAGAAATTAGATTTTATCTAATATTGTAGTATCAATAAATTTTAAATCATAATTTTTGTAAAATATTAATTTTATATTTTATTAAAAATTAGTGTAATTAAATACTATTTTAACTTATTTCTAATAAAGCCTTAAAATATTATAATTTTAAAGAATTCTAATACTATGTATTATCCAATAAGTACGGTGATGTACACTATAATTTGTGAGAAATTTTTTCAACTTATTTTGGGCTTACAATTTTTTCTGAGCCCATCAAATATTTTATTTCTCTCTCTCTCTCTCTCTCTCTTAATAAATTATTAATGAAATAAAGAAGAATAATATTTTAAAAAGAAAGATAAAACAGCACAAATCAAATATTTATTGTAATTTCCTAACCACTTGAAAACTGTCAAACCTATTTATTAAATAATTTGACAACCTAATTCGGTTGAAGATATGATGTAATCACATAGGAATTAATTGTAATTAACAAAATTATCTTCATCATATCCTAATCCAATCAATATAAATTACTTGTTAATTTTCTATTTGTTTGTTGGCTATAATTTAATTTATCCCATTTGTCATTTTACTTTCCCACCTCACACCATCAAAATTGTAGCCATAAAAAATGTTGGTGATAAATAAGATTAAATAAATAATGGGACAGTCATTTAATTTGTCAATGATTATATAAAATGGAATTAAATATTATATCAAGATTTCCTAAGATTATGAGCATAATTACTGGGCTAATTAGGGTGAAAAGTTTTCTATATTAGTTTGAAATTAATTTCTCTTAACATTATAATTAATTAATCACAATAAATAATTATATTTTTTTCTTTGGGGTTGATTTTGAATATTAATAATTACATTGTAATTCCTTCGTGTTAATAATTTCGTTGACATTCTTAAATTCATAGACTTATTGATGTTAGATCCACAAGTTTAGGATTCTTGTAGCTTAAAAATAAAATATTCATTTGAGATTGTAATTTTTTTAAATTTATTTTAAAAAATAAAGTTTAAATAATATTTTTATTAATATCAATTTTTAGTAAAAATCGCTTATTTTATATTAATATTTAATAATTTTATTTTCTAATAGTCATGATTTCAAAATCGCAACACTTTAATATTAAAAAAATAATAGATTTTATTTTGAGTTGTGGTGTTTATGCTGTATTTTAAAATTAAAGTTAAAAAAATATTTAATAACTCTAAATTATTATCAAAATTTACACACTTTTATATCAATATTTGACATTTAAAGTTTTCATCTCCCAAAAATTATAATTTAAAAGCCATCAATTTGTAATACCAAAAGAAGCCTTAGATAAAAATATATAAACATTTGATTTAAATTATAAAAGCAATGATAACAACTATTTTTATTGAAAATTAAAGATGAAAATGCCTTTATTTTTTGTTATAATTTTTAATTTTTTGTCGTATTTTAAAAAATAAAAAAACTATAACAAAAAAATAGAAAATATAATTAAATAGTTAAAAAAAATACAAAAAAATATATAATACAATTAAATGCACAGTAACTTGATTTGATTTTATTCTTAAAAGAGTAATAAAATTTAAAATTTTTAAAGAAAGTGGTTGTGTTCAGGAATATTTGGTTACCATACTCCAACTAAAACTATGTATCTACTTCATCATAATCAATTAAGTTATCAAAAAGACTAAAACCTGAGGAATGGTTTGAAGTTTCAAAAGGAAGAATCTTAATTTGGTTGTCTCAATTATGCCAAGTGTCTTCATCGATTATGGGTCGGTTTGATTTTTATTTTATTTTATTTTATATGTGAAATCGCAATAAATTGTTTTTGATTCTACCGAGTCAAGACCACAATGACATGATAAAGAAAGAATTGATTATAAATATACAATTGGATAATCTTTCTACTTAATTATGGGATTGTCCATTTCAAAAAGAAAAAGAAATTATGGGATTTTCTAAGTTATATTCATATATGTTAACATTAATCACCTCTATTTCAAGCACAAGGGTCGTGCGACTCCCTCTGATTATCATATATTTTCTTCTCCCTTTCTCCATTTATATTTGTTGTTGTGTATTTTAGCAAGAACATTTCCATTGTTGTTGTTAGTGGTTCACAGCCACAGGTCAGGGACACCCCATATTCGAAAGGAACGTGCATGCCCAAAACCAACCATGCAGAAAACAAAATCACATTGTTTCCTTGCTCGCTCTCGCTTTTTAATTATATGAATTGGTAGTTTCCTTAATTAATATTTACCAACAATTTATTTTAATAAAATTTATAAAAATGATCACATTTAAAAATCTATTTTAAAAATGAACTATCTCAAAAAAAAGATCTTTTCAAACTAAATTAAAAAAAGTCTATTTTTAACAAAAATACCCTTCTTCTACATATATAAAACTCATGGTTTCGAGAAATGTATAAGTATTAATCGAAACCAAATTTGTGTATGGTATATGCTTTACTTTACTTGAAACTAGTAATATTAAATTAAATTTAATATTATTACTGTTTCTTTAATATTTTATCTAATATTAATTTAATATTTATCTAAAATTATCTAATACTAATCTTTATCTTACTTTTTAATTTGTTAATTATTTAATAATTTAATTTTTAAATTATTTAAATATAATTAATTTATGTAATAATTAATTTAACTTAATTTTTAATTATTTTTAAATAATTTAAATTATTTTAAAGTTTCGAGTAAAGCATACCTTACTTGAATGTTATTTGAATTAACTAATTTAATTTTTAAATTATTTAATAATTTTAAATTATTTTATTTTAATATTAATTAAATTTATTAGTATTTATCTAATATTAATTTAAAATTATTTAATATTAATCTTTATTTTAATTTTTAGTTTATAAATTATTTAAACATAATTAATTTTAAAAAAATTTAAAATATGGTCATTTTTATAAATGTCGCTTCATTACACCTCCAATTCAAGCCAATCTTCAAATGAGAAATCAATTGATTGACAGAATAATCTTGATTTTTAAGTTGGTCAACATCCACAATTCATTGTATGGTATTAAGCAAAGAATTGCTATGATGTTTATCCTTTTATTCATTTATCGAACGAATGAGCACCACCTCATTGGAAAAATCAAAGTCATTCTTACAACATTACAAATACATGATAGATCTTTCAAAGCATAAAGTTAAGAAAGAAAATGAACCAATGGGGTTCAATTAACGTTGGATGTGACCAAAAATTGTACCAAAACCAAATAAATAAATAAATAAAATTGAACGTGAATCCATCCATCCATTCATTATGTTAACCGTTCGTCTCATTCTCACTTGGCCCCTACAATCTTTTGGATGGTAGCCATGAAGGTGATGAGGACTTTCTTTTCATATGGACAACGCACCTTATCTCCTTCATTATGAATCTATCTTTTCATTAGCATCCCACAAAACAGTAAAAAGATAATATATATATATATATATATAGTCATAACATTTAATTAAAAATAATATTAAAATATAAATTTTTGTACAAAAATTTTGTATATTAGTAACTTGACCTGATGTCATTAGTTATCCTATAGTTCATATCATTAATTTTTGTTAATTATAATAACTTTATATTTTAATTAATCAATAACAATATGTTACATCACTTCTATCTCTCTCTCTCTCTCTCTCTCTCTCTTTTTTTGTAAACTTGAGTGGATGTGAAATCGTTTATTATTTGCGAAATTTTAAACTTTATTATTTATTTTTATTGGAACTTAAATAGTGATAAAATTAAAATTCATCGCTCACCATTTAACTGTACTTAATGAGATATTATATCACATTAGTTTGTATAGAAGAAGAGTTTGTATAATAAATTTATATTTTTAATATTACTCAAATTGCATATTTTAATTTGTTTTGTTTTATTAGTTTAACACATGAATTTAGATAAAAATAAAATAATTTGATACATTCAAATCTTAAAAGAAGATACTAATATAATAATAATAAAAATAAAAATATCAAATTTAATATATTTTTTTAACAAAATATTGTGTGCATGATTATTTAGGAGGTGTATGTTCTTTACCCACAGAACTCTTCAAGTCAAAATGAATGAATATTGATATTTATTGTAACTCAATTAGAAAATTAAATACAAATAACAATTAAATTATAAAATGAAAAAAGGTTTTAGTATCTAATAATTACGTGCATATGCATATGACATTTGTCTTTTATCCAAAAACCAACCCAATTTTAAACTCTGTAGCCCGGTCTATTTCGGAAAACGATCCTATTCAAGAAATGATAGTGTTTAAAAAGAGTATGAATTGTATGTAGCCTTCAATCCAAAGGAGTCGCCATCTTCCCAGCTGGAGACTGAAGAGGAGATGACTGCCTGCTAGCTATTACATTTTCCTTTTATACATGAAGTATAGAACAATGAAAACAACAGAAGATAATAAAAAATATCTTATCCCTCTTTGAGTTGAAGAGAAAGTTTACGGATCAATCGTGAATTATCTATAAAGCAATATTCCAAAGCATGAAAACAAAAAAGAAACATGCACTCTTCTATTATGCCTCTTGTTTTCTTTGATTTCTTTCAAACAACTGTTGTTGCCCACTTGATAAATAAAGGTGAAGAATAAAATGTCCCATTTTCATTTGGTAATAATATGCATATATATGCCTTTCAATGTTTCTTTGAAATATCTCCTCCTTTTTTGTACCTATTTCTCATGAATCTGAAATTCTTTCATATAATGAAAGATTATTTTATTATAAATATCATAAGAATAATTCAGTTGTCATATCAAAATTAGCTTAATTCAAATTCAATTTTAATACAGTCGAGGATTTGACATCTACTACCCAATTAAAAAAAATAGAAGCTATCCCATTCCATTGAAGGATGATTCAGATTTTCACAAATACACCGTCTCATTAAAGATTCTCTTCAAATTAAACAAGAAGTTAAACACATAAAGTTTTAAAGAAATAGAGAAGTTTGAACAAAACTCTTGTGTGAAATATGTATATTAATTGACAGCATTATAAGGCCATCATTGTCGATATATATATATATATAAGAAATTTAAAATACGATTTATTTAAATATTATATTTTTATGAACAGGACAAAAACTTGATTGGTCAAAATTTACTCTATTTTTAAGTAGGGATCAAACGAAAAGCATCTCAAGATATTTGTCACTTGCCTGCTTCTTCTCTAGCGAGCTCCTTATTAATTAATATTTTATTAATTATTTTAATGCAAGCCATAATACATATAATACATCTAAATATGTGCTCATTATTAAATATATATCCGTAATTATATATCTTGGGATAAAAAACGAAAATATTGTTTCAACTATTCTCATTAACCTCACATTGGCTCTCCAATGTTAAAAATGGAAAGTCTATTTTTACGCCGAAACAAATTTTATGGGCGGTCCCAACATCAGCATTGTCGGTCTAAAAATTCTAGAATAAAACATACTCTATGAACAACCGAAAGTTCACGATGCCAATAGGGGTTGTCCCTAACTTCACTAGGGTTATGGCAAAATAACAAGACCACTAAATATATAGATGCTACTACTCTTGGGTCAAGAAAAGCGAACTCGACCTTTATACAAAACTCAGCATAAAAGTGAGGATGGCAAAGAGAGGACCATACATGAGTTCAAGGTTACTGTATGTTGTTTTATCACATTTAAGGTTCAAATAGTATAAGCCGTAGTTTAGGTAATTATTATGCTGTTAGTCTAAGTATATAGACAATGATTATGCAATGATTTACTATCCGATATCAACAAGTAACTTCTTTGACAAATGCTGCCTCCTTTTTCTCTGATGACCCACACACGTGAAGCTTAAAAGACATGCCATCAACCAATATAAGTACTAGCTTCCTTCCAACGTGAAAAATATTAAAAAAATAACCAAAACACACACACAAAGTTAGCATTAGTAATCCTTAAATTTCTTCCCTTGGCTATAATTTTACCTCTTTTTCTTTGGTCCCCAACTTGACTTAAATATTGGAGTTTTTATCCAAGAAGTCAACATTACTTCTAACTTTTTCTTTATGCTTGCAGATAGCCAGAAGTCTGTTATCACGATAGTTTTACATACCCAAAATGAACCTCATGATCATTTAATAGTTAAGAGAAGACTAATGTATATAGTATTTGGAATTATTTTCTAAAAAAATTTTAGGCATCGACAATACACACACACACACACACAAATGAACTTATATTATATATGTTGGCCATTGTAGTTTAATTTTTATTTTAATGGTATATGTTAAAATAAATTTAATGTTATTATAAATTTTAGTTTTAATTAAAATTATACACACACACACATACCATGAGCCTCTTATCCATTCTTATTTGATTATAGGGGAAGGGTGGATAATTATAATTCATATTGGGTTAGGGATAATCAAGTTTGAACTGTCATGCCCTCCCCATAGGGTTCATACATAACAACCATCACAGATTTTCAAAATACAATTTAGAATCTCGAATATGTCTCTTAGGCCTATAAAGCTCATTAGGCCCTTATTCTTTATACAATAACATTAATATATTTTAAAATATTATCTCAACTTATTTCACAAAATATATGACATATATATGTCTCTCCGAGACATTTATAAACTATTTTTCTAATACAAAATAAAAGTGGTTTACATACAAATCGTATCATTTAAAAGAAACATTCTTTTCAATTCATACATACAAAATTTTATCAAATATTTTTAATAGACAAATTAACTAGACAATGAGTCAATGGCAAAAATAATATCAGTGGGCTTTAAACCTCTAATCAATCAACACTACTAGTAAGCTCTTTATCCCAATCTTGATCTCTTAAAACTAAAAAGTGAGAAGAGTGAGTACATGAGAATATACTCTGTGAGTGGATATAAAATATATAAAAATATATAAAGTATTTGAAATAAAATACGTTAAAAAATATTTAAAATTTTTATAAAATCTATTTATTTAGTAGAACTAGTATAAAAAATCATTGAATATGCCTTTTTCTAAGTGTTTACTCTGGTCAAAAGCAAACTCAAGCCATCAGTGAGTTTTCGTGTAACTAAAATAATTAAACATTTAAAAAATTTAGTTTATATAATGAAATAAATGAATACATGCATTTGTTATAAAAATCAAACATATTACTAATGTTAGCTTAGAGGAGACTATGAATTCACTCATGATTGTCCTTTATATTTTTATCTATTACGCCACTCTATCACAAATGAGGTCATTAACTCCCTTATACCGGTTTTGCCGATACATGTACTCACCTGAACAGCCACTATCTTGGTTTATCTTAGACTATTTAACCTTGTAATTATAATTTAGACCCTTATAACCATAGTCTCCTCAGCCTTAATATCATAAATCAAATCAAATCTATAATAACTAGCTCTTAGGCTAAATTTAACATAAAATCAATCATGCATAAAAATAATAAAATCCAATATTATAAATATATCATCAAGGTTTTCATTATGAGATTAAAACATGATTATCAAGGTTAGCCTCTAGCCACACGTATATATAAATCATCAACAAATCACAATTCACACACACACACACACACACAGACATATATATATATATATATATTACAGACAAATGATACCTCCTTTTGATCTTAATCCCAATAATGTATCCATCGTCTCTTAAGATATATTAAATTGTATAAAATAATTTAATTGCCTTAGCATATAGAATATATTTAAGTTTTTATAACAAATTAATAAAAGTAAAACAAAATATAATAAATTTCATTAACTTAATAAGGAAGGTATACACTCCTTTCAGTCCTTGCGCCTCGTAATCTTATCGCTTGATTTTTTGATGCCTAAATCATATATATGCAAATAATTTCATAAATTGTATATGCTAAATAGAATTTAATACAATTTATAGGCTCTAAATATGCTCAGTATATTAGAATAATCTCATCAAATCTAATTTATTAAAATTATACATGTTTTAGGTCATTTATTCAATTTTCAACAATTAAAACCCCCATTCTAATGTGAATTTGACAATTATATGATAATTTTTTAAATAATTTAAATTTAAATGAATAGTAACTATAAACAATACTCATCTACTTAATTCTTATCAAAATTATAGTTTAAATTATTCTAACTTTTAGTTCAATATTTCCTAACGAAATCCTTCAAATTCATGTTTAATTTGATTAATTAAAGTTTAAATCCTAAAATTTCTCAAATAGATAGTTAACTTTAAGTTTCAACTTCAATCAAACTACAAATTAGACTCAAAATGGGTTAGAAATTTTATTAATAGATTGTTTGTAATTTAAAGAAGTTGAATTATTACCCAAATACAAATAGCCTCAAATTTGCTATAAACCCTACCTTCTCTTTTCCATTTGAATTTTTGGTTAAATATTAAAATATTACTTGCTACATGTAAAGGGTGTTGGATAGTATGATTTTATAGTAAGAAATAGGAATTTAATTGAGTAAATAATGAAAAAATTAAAGAAAAATGAAATTAGTAAGCACTAGTCATGAGTTCTCCATAAACTATAAGAAAATAGAGGAAGAAATATAAGTGATTCTACTTATTTAACTTTATATATTTGATAATAGATTGAGAAAAGACTAGTATAACCTTGAAAATATAGAAAGAATGAAGGAAAAAGCATTTAAATTGGGTAAAATAATCTTTTTATAAGCTAAATATTTGTTTTCTATGGTCATAACGTGATTTGTTATAAAAAAAAAAAATCGATAACTTCATTTAAGTATCTATACCTTTGATCGAGATATTAACAACTTTAATCTGTGTATTAATACCTTTAGTTTAAGTATTGATTTCTTTTCAAAATGACAATTTTCTGATAAGGGTATCAACACTTTTAGTTTAGGTATTGACACCTTTGGTCTGGATATCGATATCTTCTCAAAACACTTATTTTTTAGTTTGAGTGTTGAAACCTTTAATCTTTAGGTGTAAATATGTTGATACTTTAGCTTTATTAAAGCCTATATTATAATGTCCTTTTCACTTTTAATTTTAACGCTTTTATTGAACGATTCAAGACTAGCAATAAATATAAAATTATATATTTTTGTCTTATATTTTTATTGGTTTAAGAATCACTTTATTTGAAATTTTTTTATAAAAAGTTATGACTTGAAAACTAAAGAATGGTCATAAACACATTGTCATCATATATGCTTTGAAAATTCA
>JAWDEX010167387.1:6423-16766 GCA_035221805.1 Trichilia hirta | reverse complement strand
CAGGGCATTTCCTTGAGAATCTCTTTTAGTTGATTCTTTCACTAATGTTAAAACACGAAAGGCCAGTTCTTTAATTGCAACATTTGTTGGGGCACAGGCAAGTGTTCTGCAATTCATTCTCAAGAGAATAAAGAGCAGCATGCTAACAGTTTTAGTTTTCCCTGTCCCCGGTGGTCCCCATATAAGGTCAACAGTGGCCTTGTGGTCAATATCACGATGCACTCTACCAAGACAAGAAAAAATAGCCTCTCGTTGTGAATCATTGAGGGTAGACAATAAACTATGATCAGATATCTCATCCCAAATTCCCTCATTTTGCACAGAATGGAGTTTACAATCTTGCTCAACCTGAAACTCATAATGAAAATTTCAATTAAAATCTCAACAGTTATAGTTACAAAGCAAGAGTACACTCATCAATACCCCACTTTAGTTTATGACATTGCCATCAGACATAGCTTCATATCAAAGGACATGGCCTAATTGGTGAAGGCAATGCTAATGTCATGGTATCAAGAAAGAAAAGAATCTACAAAACACTTACCACCAAATGAGTGCATAAAATTTCCTTGATAATCTTCAAATTTCCTTGCATGTGCAATGAATTCCATATTCTTCTGTTAGGAATTATATTTGACAAGAAAATCACAAACAAAGATTTCTTCTTGTCATCAACTTGAATGTCTTTAGCAGCCCTGACTTTAAAGCAAGTTGAAGTAGGATCAGTTTCGTTCTCATCCTCTGGGACTTTAGTGACAATTACGAAAGTCCACATCCTTCCCACCATTTGCAAATCAGAAGCAGCTTCAGGCTTAGCATCTGTCAGGAATAAAATATCCCCTGGTAAAATTTTGTAAGGCTCTTTGCAATGATTACCATTGCTCCAGTCATCAACTTTAACATCATATAATTTCTTTCCATATGGCTTGGACTCCTCAAAATCAACTACTTCAGCGAAAGCTGCTCTTGAAATAGTGTTCATGCTTGAAAACATTTGTGCTCGTGTTTCTTCCAATAAAGGGAAAACATACGACCCAAAATATTGCTCGACAGATTGAAACGATACTGGAATTTTTTCCACCTAAGGGATTGAAACAGTGGTTCAGTTCAGAAAAGAATATAAAATGAAATATTTGACAGACAGTATAAACCGTATTAAGAGATAAGCCCAACTGGTATAAAGATATAAAGAGTAGATAGCACAAAGATCACAGATTTAAAATATAGCAGAAAGACGGAGCCAGCCAACATGAGTTTTAAGGCTTGCACGTTTAGCTAAACTGATCTTGGGGCAATCACGGTCATTTCAAATTGAAAAACACACCGATATATAATTGAAAGGGAAATGCTAGACATACTAATCACAATATCAAACGATCTGCCTGATCCTGATCTTCGATCACATAAAGGTCCAAGCCTTCTTTACACAATAGAATTTTCCCTTTCTTGAGAAATTATCAACTAAGATTATGAAAGAACTCAAGTCAAAATATTAATGCTAGACAAAATCACAAGTAAATTGCCAATCAAAGAGTACAAAAGTAGGTATATACAGAGACATTAGCATTGGCAAGTAGTATAATTAGATATATCAGCAGTTAGAGAAGAATCTGCAATAAATTATTTTAAAAAAAAAAAGGCTGCAATATGGAGGATGAAAATAGAGAATAAGCAAACCTTTTTCTTGAAAAGATCATCATTAAAAACATCGTCAAGAGACCAAGAAAACAAAATTTCACTGAAACCATAGTCATTGAGAACTGATCTCTTGTTGCCCTTCTTCCAACTAGTACTACCTTCTCCTTCCATCATTTCTTTCCCTTTCTGTTGATCAATCTGCAGAATAATGAAATAACAATCACATTTAAAACTCCAACTTTTTAAAAGGGAACAAAATGGGGTTTACTTCAATGGGAAGAAAGCAGAAGTGAAATCAACGCCCCTAAGGAAACGAAGAACATAGTAGTACAAAAAGCGAGCTACATGACATTGACATGCATCAAAGGAAAGAGAATATTTATTTTTTCGTAGGAATCATCGTAACACAAAGAAAGAAAAATCTCTAAGAAATTAGAAAATAAAAAAAAAAAAAATACAGCAGCCGTCGTTGAAAAACGCTTGGAAAAGAAACAGAGTGAAAAACTGTGCAGCAAGTGAGAGAAAGTAAATTTTCTCTCATATTCCAACAGTCACTGTTACAAATTAAAAAATATATATTTTTCCAACACTCTTACGTAAAACATGATGTACCAACATGTTAAATTTCTTTTTTTTTTTTGACTCTTTAGAGTCCTTGTCTTTAAAAAGCACTTTTTCTAATTATCCAAAGAAAAAAAACTCTGAGAAATTAAAAAAAAAAAAAAACAATCTTTCGCTGAAAGTTTGAAATTAAAATGAAGATGAAAGGGCTGTAGCAGCAAGACAAACTAAGTATAGTTCTTTCATTTTTCAACTGTTATTTATTATAAATATTTTTTATTGCATTATTATT
The DNA here is from genome assembly GCA_035221805.1 of Trichilia hirta. Taxonomy (NCBI): domain Eukaryota; kingdom Viridiplantae; phylum Streptophyta; class Magnoliopsida; order Sapindales; family Meliaceae; genus Trichilia; species Trichilia hirta. Next base: position 14,275 of record JAWDEX010167387.1, on the reverse strand, counting down.
TATTATAATAAAATTTAAAATAAATATATATGTGATCGGAATTTATTCGGCAAGCTTGATAGTATCTATCCACACCTAAGAGTTTATCAAAAATTAAAAAAAAAAAAATCGAAAGGAATTATATTTGTTAATTAAATTGAAAAAGAAAAAGTTTGACAAGTTGTTTACACGAAGGTGGGACTGTCTCTTCCGCGTCTTCATAATCATGGTTGACATAGACCGTTCAACTAAACTTTAGACGTCCACGTGTCACTAATGAGAAGAACATAACAAGCCAGCAAAATTACTTATAGATCCTTAGTTTTGAACGAAATAACATATAAAATAATAGTTTTCAGTATGTTGAAAAAATAAACAAAAAATGAATAATTTTCATTTTTTTCAAAATTTTATAGCAAGATTAGGCATGTTTTCTCTCACTTTTCATAGTATATTTTTTAATAAATGTTCAAATTTTTGTTTCATGTGAGTTATTGAATCATTCTCTTTTAATAAAATTAATTATTCGTACAATAATAATTGTAAATTTAAAAAATTTACTATGAATAAATCTCACTTGTTTGATCCCTTTGTTACTATTTTTTTTTTTTCAAAATTAGAATATTATTTTAATTTTTTTGTTGATCTTTTAGATTTATGAACATAATTGTATGCGAAATTAATTTAATAAACGTAGCATGATTTTGGGACTCATACGCAATAATATTGCAAATATTATATTATTTATATTATTTTATTAAAATTATGGAATCTATATATAATGTTTTTCCCTAAATTATTAGCTCTATGACGTCGACATGCTTACGTAGTACACCCTCACCCCAAACTTTGCTTTATGAGTTATTCTGCGGTGGCCTGAAATCAATCCCTGTCACCAATGAAGAAAACTGGAGTGAAAAAAGGCAGAAGGATTGAAATCTCAGTAATTCCCGAAATTAAGCTTAAGAAAAGCAACTACAGTATTTTTGATATATATATATATTTTTCTTTTAATATATGTGAAAATCTGAAGGAACTGAGCTAGCACATTCACAGAATAGATCAAAAAGAATTAATATATATATATATATATATATATAAAGATAATTTGTTAAAACAAAGTAACATTAAAAAAAATAATGTTTATTGATGGTTCAATTCCTAAACAAGATAATAATGATCTTAATCTTAAAATTTTTTGGATACGTAATAATAATGTAGTTATCTCACAGATTCTCAACTCTGTATCTAAGGAGATGTCTGGAAGTATAATATTTGCTAATTCAGCTAATGAAATTTGGCTTGATATTAAGGATATGTTTCAGCAAAGAAATGGTCCTAGAATATTTCAATTGAAATGAGAAATAATGAATCACAGACAAGGTCGAAATCCTGTTAGTGTCTGTTTTACAAAGCTAAAGATATTATAGGAAGAATTGTGCAATTTTAAACCTACCCATACATGTGGAAAATGCACTTGTGGTGGAGTAAAGGATCTTATTTTTCACTACCAAACGAAGTACATTATGTCCTTTCTTATGGGGCTAAATGATTTATTTACTCATGTTAGAGGTCGAATATTATTAATGGAACCTATTCCTCCAATTAACAAAGTTTTTTCTTTAGTGACACAAGAAGAAAGACAAAGAACAATTGGTTTTCCGTCAAACTCAGGAAGAGATTCTATTAATACCATGGCATTTGCTGTCATGAGTGATGATTTTAAGAGGATAGGAGAGAATAAAGGACAAACGAAAGATAGGCCCTTTTGCACACATTATAATTTTCATGGCCATACTATTAGAAGTGTTATAAGCTTCATGGTTATCTCCCTGCCTTTCAACACAAACAGAAGAATATTGCTGTCAATTAGGTTTTTAATTAGTCTATTGATACAATTAAAAGTGAACCTGACATTACTAACATTGCAAATTTTCGCAAATCTTTTTCAAAACTTAAGTAGTGCTCAACATCAATAACTATTGGCTATTCTATCTGGTCATCTATCTTTTGCAGTCAAAATCAGTGATCAACAAGAATCCACGACTCCTGTTTCTTCTTCATATTTGTCAGGTACATGTTTTTCTATTTCTATGGTTCCTATCTTTTCATCATTGAAGTACTAGATAGTGGACTCAGGGGCATTCAGACGTATATGTTCCAATGCTAGTGCTTTTACTTGTATGAAGCCAATACAAAATTCAAAGGTGACTTTGCCTAATCAAACTAGTCTTTCAGTCAAGTTTCGTGGAGATGTTGAGTTGGGTTTAGGGTTGACTTTGAAGGATGTTTTATTTCTACCTAAATTCAAAATTAATCTGCTATCTGTGAGTGTTATTACTACTGACTCTTAGCTTATGGTTTATTTTTTTCATGATCACTTTACCATTCAGGAAGGCAATACCAGGAAGATGATTAGAACGGGTAGCAAACTAGAAGATCTATATGTTCTTGATACATATAAATTTCATGCTGATGTGTATGATGTCCATGTTAATAACGTTTTTGCTCATACTTGACATAATAGACTTGGCCATTTATCTTTCAAGTTACTAGACACTTTGCAAAGTCAGTTACAATATGCAATCTCTAGGCAAAATAAAGATCTTTGTTATATTTGTCCATTAGCCAAGTTAAGAAGATTATCCTTTATTTCTCGCAATAATATAGCTAAATCTCCATTTAATTTAATTCATTATGATATTTGGGGACCATATCCTATGAGTTTTCATTCTAGTTATAGGTATTTTCTGACCTTGGTGGATGATTGCACTCGATTTACTTGGCTTTATTTACTCTAGCACAAATCTGATGCTTCTACTATTATTCCTAAATTTTTCGCATGATTGCTACTCAATTTAATAGCAAAATCAAACAATTTAGATATGAAGAGTTAGCTTTCACTGATTTTTTTAAAGAACATGGTGTTTTGCATCAATTTTCTTGTGTTGAGAGACCCCAACAAAATTCTGTTGAGAAAAAACATCAACATTTATTGAATGTTGTTAGAGCTTTATATTTTCAGTCTCAGGTGTCTCTTCATTTCTGAAGTGTTGACAGCTACATTTTTGATAAACAGAACCCCTTCTCCTTTGTTGCAGAACAAAGCTCCTTTTTAATTATTATATCAGCAACCTGTTGATTATTCACTTTTCAAAGTCTTTGATTGTCTTGCTTTTACTTTTACCCTTTAAGCTAATAGGTCTAAATGTCATCCTAGAGCTAGAACCTGTGTTTTTCTTAGATATCCTCCTGTATAAAAGGTTAGAGACTATTTGGTATTCATAACAAATAGTTCTTTATATCTAAGATGTTTTTTCATGAAGACATTTTTCCCTTTCAATCTGTTGTTTCTTCAAATCTTATTATAGAACATTTTCCTAATTTTGGTTTGCCTAATTCACCTAATGAGCTTGAAATACCTCAACCATCAACTGCCACACCTACTATTTCACTTCATTCTCCACCTTTTACATCTACCCCTCTTCTATTCCTTCTAATAATTTTCTTAGAAAATCTTTCAGGCCTACAAAGCCTTCTTCTTATCTCAGGGACTTTCTTTGCAATTTGCTTTATGTTCCAAAACTTTTGCTTCTCAGTTTCAGAGTACTATCTTTCCTTTGCAATCAGTTTTATCTTTTACTTCTTGATCTCCAACTCATAAACATTTTGCATTGGCTGTTTCTTCGCACTTTGAAATTTAGTTTTATCATCTAGCTATTCAGTATCCTCAGTGGCGAGCTACTATGGCCACTGAATTATAAGTACTTAAATTCAATCATACTTAATCTATAGTTACTTTATCCTTAGGAAAGAATTCCATCAGTTGTAAATGTATTTATAAGATTAAGTGCAAATTTGATAGGTCTATAGAAAGGCATAAAGCCAGGTTAGTGCCCAAGGGGTATACACAATAGGGGGAGATAAATTCTATTGATACATTTTCTTTAATTGTCAAGTTAGTTGCTGATAAAGTATTGTTAGCTATTGCTTCTAGTTAGTCTTAGCATTTAACTCAATTGGATGTTAATAATGCTTTTCTTCATGGAGATTTGTTTTACAAAATATATACGAATATACCTTGTGTATAACAAACAAAGAGAGAGTTCTCATCCAAGTCAACCTTTAGTTTGTAAATTGCATAAGTTTATTTATGGCCTCAAACAAGCTTCAAGATAATGGTACTCCAAATTCTTTTATTCTCTTATTCAATTTAGATTTATTTAATTCAAATCGTATTGTTCCTTATTTACTACAGGTTTTGGTACTTCTTTTGTGGCTATATTAGTGTATGTGGATGATATTATTGTTATTGACCCTTCGCTACATATTATATCTGCTGTGAAACAATTATTGGAAAGTCAATTTAAGCTTAAAGATTTAGGTTCTTTGAAGTATTTTCTTAGTATTGAAATTGCTCGATCCAACAAGGGCATTATTCTCTCTCAAAGACATTAAACTTTACAGCTTCTTGAAGATTTTGGTTTTTTAACTTGCAAACCAGCTAGTGTTCCTATGAATCCTAAGTTACAATGCAATACTACTGATGGTGATCTAGTCCCTGATGCTTCTCAGTATCGAAGACTCATAGGTCGACTATTGTATCTCACTCTTTCTAGGCCACTTATCCTGTTCACAGGCTTAGTCAGTTTCTTGCTTAACCTTGAGTACCACATTTAGTTGCTGCTTATCAACTTCTCTAATATTTTAAATCTTGTCCTGGTCAAGGGTTGATCTTCTCATCCTCTTCTCCTTTACAACTTAAAGCTTTTTTTGATGCTGACTGGGGCAATTGCATTGATTCTAGGAAATCTGTAGTTTTTGTGTGTTTCTTGGTGATGCTTTGGTTTCCTAGAAAGCTAAAAAGCAACCAACAGTTTCTAGATCATTGGCTGAAGCTGAATATCGAACTATGGCTGCTACCACTAGTTAACTAGTTTGGTTAACACAATTGTTGCATGACTTTTCTGTTAGTTTATCATCTCCTACACTTCTTTTCTATGATAATCAAGTTGTTATGCATATTGCATTTAATCCCACTTTCCATGAACGAACTAAACATATTCATATTGATTGCCATTTTATTCGAGAAAAAGTTACAGCAGGTTTCTTCAAACTCATGCCAATTAAATCTCATTTTCAACTTGCAGACTTATTCACAGCATTACCTTCTCCTCAGTCGCATTCTCTACTATCCAAGATGGCTATCAAAGACATTCACAAGCCATCTTAAGGGGGAGTTTTACAGCTAAGCAATATGCTAATGTGTACTATAATTAGTTTTTGGCTTTTAGTTTTACTGCATGTGTATATATACATTGGTTTAGACATAGGATAAAAGCTGAATAGAAGTGTAGAAAATAGAGATCTTTGTTTTAAAAGTGTTGATTAAATTTGACTAGCATTAGAAAATTTTTTAGATAAATATATAATTAATTATATGATAATTAAAATACTATATGAAGTGTTAGATACATTATAATAAATTTTTTAAAGTGTGCTATAAAATAAAGTATTAAAATACATAAATAGTATTATTAAGAATAAAAGACATTTAAATCTCTAAAATTTGGTCAAAAGAATAATTTGATCCTACTAAATTAAAATATACGTGTTTTTATCCCTATTTTAAATATTTTGTAATGCAGCTAATTTGATTCTCATTAGTATTATTAAATTTGAATTTTATGATCCACATGACCATAGAGTTAAATTTTTTAACAAAATACCAATAACATTTAAAACAGAGACAACAATGGCAAATAAAAATACAAAGAAATATTATTTTATTTAATAGAATTAAAATATCTTTTTAATCGAAATTTATTCGTTTGAATCTCTTTTTATTCCTATATTAAATATAAAATCTTTTTTTTAATACCTTCGTACGCATCGATCGAAACCATCATCAATCATATGCGAAAAAAAAAAAATTCCCACAATAATTAATGACAAAAAATAAGATTAAATGAATATGGTTAATGTAAAATAATTTAGAAATGTTTATGATTTTTTTTTTTTTAATTTACAAATGAGATTCAAAATTTCCCTAAATTACATCAACTATATGTATTTTTACAGTTTTATTATTTCCCAAAGAAAATTTTGTTGAGTTATGTTCTTATTCATGTGAGAGTTACCCAATCTAACAAAACTGACAAATCTTTATGTGCAAATATTTCTGATCAAACAAAGAAAGAAAGTCAAAAGATACACAAAGAAAAAAAATTAAAAAAAAGGAAATATTTAATTTTTAGAATACAAAATATGAGACCACTTAAAAAATGTGACAAGTGAAAGAAAAAATTATAGGAGTAATAATTAATAAGTATTTTTTTAAACTTCTTTTTTGTAAATTAAGTTCATAAAATACAAGAATAAAGAATATATGATAAACGGAGAAAATATAATAAAAAAGGTATAAGAGTAGCAAACAATCGGCATCTTTTTTTTGAACTTTTCTTTGTGAAAAATTAAGATATTATTTCTTAATATTATGAACTTTAATACAATCTTAATATTGGACTGCTGTTGGTGATTTTCCCATCTAAACAGTCAACCATTGATGAATTTAATCTTTAGACTCTTCAAAGTAGTTTTATTAATTAGGAAAAAGGATAGTCAATCAAAACAATTTGTCCCTATATATGTCAAGTAAATTATGATTTAACGACTTGATAAATTAAGGAATTCTATAATAATATTTTTTTATTTAAAAAATATTGCTTAATATTGTATTAATTAAGCTAGAATAAGAAGTATATATTTTAAATTTTGCTTACAATAATTTTAGAATAAGATGTATTTGGAGATAATGTTTGTTCAGAGATAAGGTGGCTCTCACATTATATTATATTATTATATTTTTTGTTTTTAGGGAATGTATCCAAGTGATTTCCAGTCAAATTTGTATGTTGCCACCCAATTTAAGAATTTGGTGTGTTGCTGCATATTCTTGAAACGTATTTTAAAAAATTAAATGTCTATTTAACTTACAAAATTTGTTTATGATATAATTCAGAAAACTATAAAATTCTTTAGTTTATAGCCCACCTACAAACTTAGGAATGGAGGCGAGATTATAAGTTAAAAAAAAAAAAAAAATTATATTTATTTTTTTAATTGATAAATAAAGAGAAAGAAAAAAAAAAAAAAGAAATGTTAATGCTACTTTTTAATTAATTATGTCAAATATATCTCAAATAATGAATTTTTAAACAACTCACTATTTAGTTTTCATTAAACCTTTTAAAAAAAAAAAATTTATTGAAGGGAAAGTATAAGAAGAATGTTGTTAACATAAAGTATAAGGAACATAAATTTGTTTTTTTGACTGACGTTGAAATAAATGCGTTAATTTATTTTATGAAAAAAATTTTAATACACTTATCCCATTAAATTGAACTACTGCAAATTTGTTATATTATTAAATTAAATTTAATAACATAACACATTTATAATCGTAAAATTTCATAGAACCGGTGTACCCAAAATTTTTCCTCATTTTATTGCTCAATTTCATTAAATTCAAGAGATGTATGCAGCAGTATTATCAAATGTCAGACAAACCTTGTTCATTTTTTACGGTGCCAAATTTTGAACTTCACCAAATTGAATTCTTAAATTAAATGTCCGTAATAGGGTCATGTTACTATGCATACGGATCTAGTATCCTAAATACTTTTACTCATTTTTTTAAAAATTTTTCTGTTTTAATTTTTAATCTTTTTATAATTTTTGACTCATGAGAAATTAAAAAAAAAAAAAGTGGAGATTTGCAATTGAAAAAATTAAAAATTGGAACATAAAATTTGACAAAGACAAAAAAAAAAAAAAAAAAAAAAGAATTGCATCATGCATTACTATGCACCAT
>JAWDEX010167367.1:0-16141 GCA_035221805.1 Trichilia hirta | reverse complement strand
AACTTTGGCTCAAAAGTATGCAAACTAAAGAAATTCTTATATGAATTGAAACAATCACCAAAAGCTTAGTTTAAGAGATTTCCTCAGTTTGTAAAGGGTCAAAAATATGTTCAGGGCCAAACTGATCATAAAAACTCGACTGATGGGAGAATAGCTATTCTCATTATGTATGTGGATGATATTATCCTAACTGAGGATGATACAACTGAAATGGAACGATTAAAAAGTTGCCTTGCACTTGATTTTAAAATTAAGGACTTGAGACTAATGAGATATTTTCTTGAAATAGAGGTTGCTTGATCAAAGAAAGGGATTGTTGTCTCACAAAGGAAATACATCCTTGATCTTCTAAAGAAAAAGGGGATCAGTGTCTGTTTGTCCTGCAGAAACTCTAATTGATCGTAACTAAAGACTTGGAAATAGCAAAGGTGATCCTGTAGACACATCTCGATACTAGAGATTGGTTGATAAGCTCATTGACTTGTCGCACACACGTTCTGATATTACTTTTGCAATAATCCTTATGAGTTAGTTCATGCATTCCCCTCATAAAGAACAATTTGAAGTTGTGTATTGAATTCTAAGGTAGTTGAAGAGCTCTCTAGGAAAATGTTTATTTTTCAAGAAAAATGAACAACGGAGTATTAAGGTGTACATAGATGCAGATTGGGCAAGTTCAGTCATTGATAGGAATCAACGCCAGCTTATTGTACTTTTGTGTGGGGAAAATTAGTGGCATGGAGAAGTAAGAAACAAAGTGTTGCTTGGAGTAGTGCAGAAGCAAAATATAGATCAATGGCATATGGAGTTTGCAAGATGATATGGTTGAAACGAGTTTTGGATGAGCTAAAGAAAACTGTGAGTATACCAATGAAGTTGTATTGTGACAACAAGGCAGCTATCAACATTGTACACAATTCGGTTCAACATGACAAAACAAAATACGTTGAGGTTGACAAACATTTTATGAAGGAGAAAATTGAAGTAGGAGATATTACTTACCATTTGTTCCAACTTCACAACAAATAGCTGATATTCTTACAAAGGGACTTTTTAAACCTAACTAGGAGTTCTTCATCAGCAAGTTGGGCATGATAGATATCTATACTTCAATTTGAGGGGACTGTTGGATATGTTAGAAAACTTTCTCTTAGAATTAGTTCTTATTTTTTAAAAATTAGTTTTTGATCTTATCTTAATTTGTTTTCATAAATAATGGAGATTAAGATTAGATTTGAATCTGAAAATCTCCTTTCTTTTGTTCCTAGTTTTACCCTTATGTTAAGGCATTTTCTTTAGCCTAATACGTGGGATTCAATGGCAGGTCTGTTTTCATGCTTCCCTATATATATTAGTGTAATTTTTCTCTAATAAGATATAGAAGAAAATACATTTCTTTCTTTTAAACTTTCAAAAACCATTGGGATATTCACGTTTTATATGTATAATGCAGGAAGAAACAGATAACTTCAGTCATGACCAGGATGACTAGTTCAGATCTTGAGGAATGTAGCAATCCATGGTCAACAATGTGGTCGGGTTTCATTTGTAGAAAGAAGAACTCTTCTATCTCCAAGAAAGGACATTGTAGTGTGCGCGGTTGCAACAAACTTTGTCTGGTATGGCTGTTTATTCCCTCGAGACATACTAATGAACAACCACCACTTGGTGAGATGGAAAAATGACAACATGAGGAGTACCAAAATGCCTCCAGAAAAACTAAAGTGGCACTGATTTCAACATCCTTGCTTTTTCAATGCAAATATCTATAGAAAGTTGGCGTGATAACAAAAGGAGTTATAGGAACCCAGTGATGATCTAAATGTGCATATATACAAGGACGGGGTAAATTTTTAATGCTAGTTCTACCCGGTCTGGCAGTTATGATTATTGGATGGAAACTATCTTGTGTGTGACATAGTAGTATAGGAACTATAGGAGGCATTCTGTATGCACATCTCAATCATGTGACATATTCATGGAACCACTCATGCCATGTGCATCACCTGTATAGTTCAGTATTCTACTATTATTTATTATCACGTGATGCCAAACATAGTTAACAAAAATGTGAGAGATGTCATATTGATGGGACACATCAATAAAGGGCGAGAGCATTTGGGATTTACACAGGTCTAGGCAAACCTTTTCTTTCAAATTAAGAAGTAAATTCCCACTCTTAAATTTAGCATATTATACATTTTAATCATATTAGTTTGAAAAATATTCATTATTAATTGACTCATTAGGATGAAAAATAAAAAAGAGATATTTTCAGTCATGTTTGGCTTATTGCACTGTTGACCTTTTTAAAGATTATTTACTAGTATTTATTTTTAATGTATTAATAGAATAAATATTATATATTTTATAATCCGTTTATTGAGAGTGCAAATATTTTTTACTTTTTAATTTTAGGGAATCTTAATGAATATTTTTTAAACTAATGACATTAAATGTACAGCTAACCTACCTTTGGGAGAGAAATAATTTCCCTTTTCCCTTGCCTGAGAAGTTTGACCTGTTTCTTTAAATGAAAAGAGAAGATGAAAATAGACGCAAACTACATCCCCACAAATCAATACGGTGGTTCGTGAAGATTCTATGATTCAAAGTTCTGTTTTTTGTAATTGAAAAATAGAAACTTCAATGCAGGATAAAATGAAAAAAAGAAAACATCCATAAAATAATAGAATTTGTAAACAAGGACGCATAGCACAGCTCGTCTTCCTGTTCCTCAGCAATCATTCCATTTTTTCTCTACACTTCCACTCTGTTCAAGTTCCATTCCTTTTTGTTTCACATTTTTGGGATTTTTTTTCTCTTTTACGGCCCAACAAAAATTTCACATCCTCTGGTTCATTTGAAGGCTCTTTGCGAGAATCTTCATCTGGGTTTTCTTTGATTTAAGACAATATATTTTTTATTTCTGTTTTGTTGTGTAAAACCTGCAACTGAAACAGCTGTTCTGTTGACTGGCTTCTTAGTGTTGGTCATCATGTTTTTGATTTATATTAGGAATTATGTTGAGTGGATAGATGAACATTCATATGTTTGATTTATGAGTAGATTATGCATTAGAAGGTGCATTGACTTGGTCAAATTGCTTACTTCTGATATACTCATTATCATTCTCGGAATAGCTTCTCTTTTTTTTTTCTTTTTTTTTTCTTTTTTTTTTTTTTTGATTAAGCACTCTGCTCCAAGCTTGTTTTCAAGGTCTCAATAAAACCCTCCACTGTTTTTCCTCAGTTATTTGTGAGCTAGACGTATCTTCTAAATGCTAATTAAGTTTTTGATGATTCATGATCCACTGCTTGTTTAATTCCTTTGAGTTGCTTTGATCTAAATGAAAAATTGGATGATTTATTTTTCAGTATCATTATTTAGCTTGAGATCAACCATTTCAGTTTCTGTCAATCTTTTCCTTTGTCGTAAGGGCATTCTCAACGGATCTCTTTGCTTATCACCAAAAGTTTAAAAACTTTCTAAATCGCAGTTAAAGAATACGCACATTTATCTTTCACTGGCTTGCAAATCGATCTTACCCAAGTGTATCTCATATCTCTTACAGGTAATGGCTACATGCTTGACCTGGATTTTTCCTTTATGAAGGTTGCCGCAACGTATATACAGATTGTATCCCCTTCTTTAGGCATTTTTCATTCTCCTATGTCATGTCATGATGTTTTTTTTGTCATTTCTACATTTAAGAGTACTTATAGTTTCTGCTTACAGGAGCTGCTAGAGATGAGACAAAAGCAGATGATCAATAGGATACATCCGGTAGAAGAAATTAAGAAACAAATGGATGATGTACTCACTTTGCCACTATTTCTCTAATTGCTACATTTGTTTTTGAATTTATTGTCAAATAGAAAATCCAAAACCATAGAATACAGGGTAATTCTTCCTTCAGACAATTGGCGTCTGTACTACAAGTAATGTGACCACTTGTGTGTATTTTCGGGCCAGATCTTCTACCATCTCCATGCCATACAGAGTCCAGCGTATATGGAATTTGTGAATCAACTTGAAGCAGGAGATCTTGTTTGAGGTAATCATCTTTCCGATGTGTTATTCAGTTTCTCTTACCTTAAAATAGTGGAATACATGATTATGTTGAAATTAAAAGTTCTGTATCTACCATTCTGAAAGAGCAGCTCAAAAAGCTACAAAATTGCAAATGGCAACCATTCAAGCAGTATTTGGAGATACTTTGCTAAATCTGGGGTTCCCATTTAGCAGGCAAGCTTGTCAAACTCTTGCAAGCTGATCATTCATCGCGGCAGGTGAGCTATTATTGCCTTGCTTACCCAAATGTTTTCTTTCTTTTTTTCCCATTTTATCCTCCATTGATTTCAAACTTCATATTCGTCCATGTTGTTCAACCCGCTTAACAGTGTTAATTTCTCAAAATGCCGGAGTTTTCTTTATACTCTTTCTTTGGTCAATGAATAAAGTGAAGAATCACGATAAATTTGAGAAAATGATATAGTTACTCCCCTTACCCTTGGATGCTCCATTTTTTTTTACCGTTTAATTATCTCATCAATAATGTTGTATCTAAACCGGAAGTCCTGAGACACTTGAAGGCTTGAGAGCCACATTCTAGAATTGAAAAGCATTCGATATTCTTGAAAACGTAAATGAAACTAAAAAATAGATGTAAGCTCTTTGATCCCTGTGTTTTCTTTTTTACTTTTTTCACTCTGTTATCTACTCGAGGAAAAGAGAAATTCTGTTTTAGATCATATACATATCTCGTACCAAACTATCCACATGGAAGTTAATACCAAAATTTACTGTAATGGGGTTCAAATATCAAATCTCCTATACTGATCTCAAAAGAAGTTTTCTGTCTATACACAACTAGTGACCATACGGGAAGAAAAGTTAGTTTTGTCTTTCAAATTCAATGTATTATTAATGAATAGCTAACTTTCTTTTTCAAATGCGAACCTGAATCTTGTTATATGAACATGATAACGCATGACTTCAAAATTTTATAGTCATGCAAGCCATTTGCATAAATTTAAAGGTTTAAGATATCTCCAAATATTTCACATTTTTAAGATCATGGTCCAGCTATCCAGAACTCATATACCATTTTAAGAAATTGAAACAAAGTTGGCCAGGATGATGCATCAAATTTTTTATGTTAAAAAGGTCCAACAACAACAACACGTTTAACTGCAATCCAGATGTAATTAATTTTTTTTTTTTTTTTGGTTGAATGTAACAATTTTTTTATTATATTATAATTTTTTTGTATATAATAATTTTCAAATTATAATTTGCATGCAATAAAATTTGTAAGGTAAAAGTTGAGGAGAAAATCTTCTTAAATGCAACGAAAATGCATTTAAAATTGGGTTATGAGCATTATTTATCATACGTATTATCAGTTTTATTGAAAAAGTTGGATAATATTTTTATAAAAAAAGTCAGATTAAGTTATTATTTAATATGTCATTTTCGATTAAAAATATCTAATAGCACATTGTAACAGAAACACAAGTCAATTTGTTAAACTGACAATATTGTCGTTGATCGACCAATAAGATCTCAACCAGTGGTTACATCTCTGCCTGTCACGTGTCATTGTTAACCTTTCATTTTGTATTTAATTAAAGAAGAAAAATCGAAAAGAAACGTTTGGTGGTCGCCAAGAAACTGAATGGCGGTTGTTTAAGCTGCCATGAATTTCAATTTTCAGTCTTTCGTCGTTAAAAGAATGAATTTTGGTAATATAAAAATGACCGAACTAAAAAACGAACAAATTTGAGTAATCCAAACAAATACAATTGGAAATGGAGACACGCTAGCACTCTATTCTCCACGTTCTTTCTGCTCTGTTAAACTTTTTGTTTGAGTGCACGGTTTCCCTATTTGGTCTGGAGACACAGTCGGGTTATTTTCATAAACCCAAATTCTCTAAGCTTCTAAGTTCGTTTCAACCGTCTTCCTTCTTCTTCTCCTGTGAGTATCTTCATCTGGGATCTCTTTATTTGCTGACAACACGACTGAATTTGCATGTATTACTGTCGCTTAACCTCATAAATCTGTTAACTTGCAAAGTGGTATTTTGTTCATTCATGCTTAAAGAATTAGACTTATATTATGAATTATGTTGATTTTGTAGCTGAATATTTATTTTGTATAGTGTGGAGATGTTTTGAATTGTGTGATTGATGTTTATTTGGTTTGTCTATTGATTGAATTGTCTTTTTATTTCACTGGTTAATTTGGGTAGTTTTAATTTTCAGTTTCATTTCTTGGGTGTTTGTTACTTCAATGGCGGCAATACTAGCTTCACAAGGCTGCTATTGCCGGAGCAATGACTGGATAAATCAACCGCGGGCAATGGAAAATCTCAGTTTCTCAAACACCATATCAGGTTTTGAGAGGAAATTTCGTAACCTAGTCATGGCAAATAAATTGTTCCAGTTTCAAGTACAAATGAGTCAAACTGAATCTCCTTCAAGATTAGGTATCAATGGACGGCCTGTTAAAATGGTTCCTGCTAGTGAGGTAGTGAAAAAGAATACTCCATCTAACGGTAAGGTAAAAATGGTGAATGGTGCAAAGCGGGTCATTAACAGAACGAGGTTAGTTAAGAAAAATTCTACTTCGACGCTGGTTAGGGCACCAAAAGCCAAGGATTTGGAAGAACTTCCTCCTATAGAGGGTCTGAAGGTTCTTACTTCGGATGAAAGTTTCAGTTGGGCTAATGAGAATTATAATTCCTTGCAAAGGACCATAGATGTTTGGTCGTTTGTTCTTTCGTTACGATTTCGTGTTCTGTTTGACAACGCCAAATGGGCATATGTTGGAGGGTTTTCGGAAGATAAGCAGGTATATGAAGTTTCAGATGGCTTGTAATTGTGCTTGAGTGCAATCACTGCTAGTTTCATATTTAGTCAAGTTTCTATGTGTTTATAAATTGTCTTTGGTCAGAAAAACAGAAGACAAAAGACTGCCTCATGGCTGAGGGAGTGTGTACTGCAACTTGGTCCAACGTTTATTAAACTTGGACAGTTATCTTCAACAAGGTCAGATCTTTTTCCACGCGAGTTCGTGGATGAGCTTGCCAAGTTACAGGTATTAATTAATCCATCATTAAAATTCTGTGTTGGATTTGTACCACTTCATTTTGTCTTTTACTAGCAGATATCTTGGAATTCATGTAATTTTATTTCATTATATACTGAAAGTTAATCATATACTTTTTATATAAGTTTTATGTTCTTATTCAACATGATTCAGGATAGGGTCCCTGCCTTCTCACCAGAGAAAGCAAGACGCTTAATCGAGAGTGAACTTGGAGCTCCCATTGAGCAATTGTTTAAAAAGTTTGAGGAGCGGCCAATTGCTGCAGCTAGTCTTGGTCAGGTGTTTGACTCTTATTACCTTCCTACAGTTTTTCATTGAACATTGTATATTTTGAACGTTTTGTCCATTTACCTTTACTTTAAATTGCTTGAAATCATATACCTGTTGGCTCAGTGTTGGAGTTGGATTAATGGAGAGAACATGCAGATTACTGATAGTTTGCTTACTAGAATTTTGATGGTTTCTCCCTTTATGTCCTCATAAATGGCGAATTACATACCAATAAAAGTTCCACAATCTTCATATTTATTCAAATTTTATTAGAGATTATTTTCCATTTGCTGATTTGAATATCAAAGGATACTGTCTTAGGTGCATCGGGCTATCCTGCACAATGGAGAGAAAGTTGTGGTGAAGGTTCAAAGGCCTGGTCTCAATAAACTTTTTGACATTGATTTACGTAAGTAATGTCGATTTGACCATAGTGATCCTGTTGTTTCTTCTTTTTACTAATTACTAGATTTAGTTGCTCCTTTTCTTACTTCTCTTGTTATGTGGCTTCACCAGCTACAACAATCTTTTTAGTTGCTTTATTCGGAAATAATAGATCAAGCTTGGTTCTCCTGTTTCGGTGTTTGCTGAATGGATTTATGAGGTTGCTCATCGCCCATCTGAGGTTATTGGTTCCTTATTTCCTGCTTTTTCCATACAGGAAATTTGAAGATAATTGCAGAATATTTTCAGAGAAGTGAAACCTTTGGTGGTCCAACAAGAGATTGGATTGGTATATATGAAGAATGTGCTACGTAAGTAGTATTGACATTTGTTAAATTGAAACTGATAAACTTGGTGTTTCTTTTTTCAGTGTTGTCCCATAAATTGTGAGCTTCAAACTTACTCTTGATATACCCATCTTTTCTTCAATTTCAGGATTTTGTATCAGGAAATTGATTATATCAATGAAGGCAAAAATTCTGATAGATTCCTTCGAGATTTTCGGAATTTAAAGTGGGTTCGAGTACCTGTATGTTTCTTGCTTCAAGACTACAGCATAACCGAAACTTATCCAAATAGTTCTCCAAATATTTTCCTATCCTCAACTATTGTGATATTAGATTTTTTTGTTTTGAAAATTGTCTAATACTGGAACTTTTTTCAACACCTGTAGCTGGTGTTCTGGGATTATACTGCTACAAAGGTGTTGACATTGGAGTATGTACCAGGTTTTAGTCTAAACCACTGTGTTTGTTTGGTTGAAGAATCTGCATCATGTAGCTGCACAAAATATGTTTGAGAGACTGAAATTTAGTTGATTCAAGAGAGTTACTTTTTGTATCAGGAATTAAGATCAATGATCTGAAAGCAATGGATTTATGCGGTTTTAACCGTTCTCAAATTGCATCACATGCAGTTGAAGCATACTTAATTCAGGTAATTGATGTTCACTTTGTTTAATTAGTTTTGAAGTTTCTTTTTCCACAAATCACAGTATGATGACTCTCAAGTACCTGAACATGTAAGAAGCTCCTCAAGGACTTACTTTCATTATATTACCTTCTGACTGTAATTTTGATTTCCTTGTGGATAATCTAGCAATTTACTAAATCTTGCTAAAAGTGCAGATACTCAAAACTGGCTTCTTTCATGCCGATCCCCATCCTGGAAATCTTGCTGTTGATTCAGATGAAGCACTGATCTATTATGATTTTGGTATGATGGGGGAGATCAAATCTTTCACCCGCGAGAGATTGCTTGAACTTTTCTATGCAATTTATGAAAAAGATGCAAAAAAGGTTTACCTCCTCTATGTTGATACTATTTAATCTGGTTTCTTGATAGTGCAAGTGCAAACTGAGCAAGTATTATGCAGGTTATCCGAAGCCTGGTCGATGTTCAAGCACTTCAGCCCACAGGGGATATGTCATCAGTACGTCATCATGCCAGACCTTTTGCATATCAATGTTTGGAAAGAAAATGTTGACTCAACGGTTACTTTGTAAAATTATAACCCATGTTATAAATTACTATTTGTTCATTCTATAGGTGAGGAGATCTGTTCAATTTTTCTTGGACAATTTGTTAAGCCAGACTCCAGATCAGCAACAGACTTTGGCAGCAATTGGTGAGGTATGCAAAAAAGGACATTGAAAAAACTATTATGCATTTGTGTTAAAAGAAAAGGCAGCACCTCCCCACATTAGAACAATTTCAGCAAAAGGTTAAGAGGTTCAAAGGAAATATCAAATCAATTTCAAGTTGGTAAATGGAAAGAAGAGAGAAATCACCTTGCATTCCAGCAGATTAAGGCCTTTCTTTTGCTGATTATGTTTTTTGTAGGATTTGTTTGCAATAGCTCAGGATCAACCATTTCGGTTTCCATCGAACTTCACTTTCGTCTTAAGAGCATTCTCAACACTCGAAGGTACTTCTTCTCTCTCTCTCTCTCTCATTGCCAATAACTTCACTTTCAAATCACATTTAACTAATATATGACATATCCAACATAACGTTTGAGATTTCTGGCCTGCAAAATTATAATTTACTCAATGTATAGGGTATAGAAATTTTTTTGAACTTTTGTCTGTTGTGAAAGCCAGAGAATGTTATTAACCACTCTTTTCTATGTATCATATTGTGCTCTTACAGGTATCGGCAACATTCTTGACTCAGATTTTTCCTTTGTGAAGGTCGCTGCACCTTATGCGCAGGTTATATCTACTTCCCTGGGCGTTTCCTGATGTTTTGGCTATCATTAATATAGTTAAAGAGTACATATTCATGCTTCCTACTGCCTACAGGAGCTATTGGATATAAGACAAAGGCAGCAATCTGGAACGCAGCTTGTGGAGCAAATCAGAAAACAAGCTGATGATGTATTTTCATTGCATATTTCTCCATTGTGGCCACATTTTCTATTGCTTATTCTATAAGGAACTATGTAGAAGAATGCATTCTAATATCAAGATCACTTGCATGTATTCAGGCCAGATCTTCTACCATATCCATGCCATCTAGAGTTCAACGAATCGAGGAGTTTGTGAAACAACTAGAAGCAGGAGATTTAAAACTACGAGTCCGGGTCCTAGAGGTATTCAGCTCACAATACTTCCAGATTTGCATTATTGGATTAAGTGGATACTGTTTTCAGCATTTGAAATCTCTCTTTATATATAGCTGGACATCATTTTAATATGAATTGCCAAATCTACATTTACCAGTCTGAAAGAGCAGCTCGGAAAGCAACAATAATGCAAATGGCAACCATGTACACCGTATTTGGGGGTACCCTGCTAAATCTTGGGGTCACCCTCAACAGTCAAGGCAGCCATGATATTGCAAACGGATCATTCATCGGAGCAGGTAACTAATTGTTCCCCCAATGCTTTCACAAACAAGGTGTCAGATTTCTCTGTTATAATCAAACTTCATAATCATTGACAGCCTTAATTTGTCAAAATGCAGGAGTTTTCTTCACACTATTTTTAAGATCAATGCAGAGGGTGAACAGGCTTGATAAATTTGAGAAAATGATATGAATTTAGCACATTCAGGTCAAATTTCTTTACAAGTGTATTCTATAAACTTTGAATCTCACTATTTTATGTTATACAGAACTAGGAATCACTTAGGAATCACTGGAAAGTATAATCTCTATTCTTTGAATTAATATAGCCGACATGTGAAAAAAAAGAAAGAAATTGCTTTCTTCTAGGAAATTGAGAGCTGTATACATTGGACAATGGAAAACCGTTCTGCGTTATAAAAGACGAGAGAAAGAAATACAGATAGATGATCGGCTTGATTAATTCAAACCTTGTTTGTCCAGATTTTTTTCCTTATTTCAGACAGAAGATAGTAGAAGCCACTAGCCAGTCACTAGCAGGTATATCCATAGATTTTGTTGATAGCTACTATGTAATGATTTATGCTGTCAGCAGAGTCGACGAGTCATCACCTTTCACCTTTCAGATAATTCAGGAGCTGGTTATAGAATCCGTTGTAAAAAGTCAGGTCACAGCTTATTCCAATCCGCTAATATGATTGAACCCAAAAAGAAATAAAACCCATGAATGCAGGATAAGCTCCATGACCACAAAAGCATAAGATGTTTCGGAAAAATTCTGTCAATCCATCAAATTTCCAGGAAGAATCTCCTCTTTCGCAGCAACAAGTTGTGCATACCCACTAAATGTAAAACAGTAAATCGCAATTAGATAGGTTTCTAAAAGTTGAATTACCAAGGCAATGATTGCAAAGTAAGACAAATGAAAAGAAGATAAGTCATTGTTACCTTCACAAGCAAGCAATTCAGCCTGAAGCTTCAACCTTGTTTTCTACGCTAATCTCCTCTCATATTGGGATAAGAAGCGGTACAAAGTAATGATTGACCAATATTAATCAACTTTCTAAGCCATTTACTCTAAGATCATCTGAACCATCAAGCTCTCCTCCACTTTCCTCTCCATTAACTGAATCAGCTAAGCTTGTTGAATTTAAAACCCGTCCAAACCACGCTATCCGCTTCCAAAAGCTGCGCGGCATCGTCCATATTGCCTTATTTTAGCAAAAATTACGAACGAAAGACCTACAAGATTCAAAACCAAACCTAAATCCACTCTCCCATTTTATTAAGCAACCTTAGCACTTCAGAAAAATCTTCATTAGAGTTTATAATAGATTTGTATGCGTATCAACTCATTGGCATACCTTTCTCTAAAGTCGTATCCTTCAACTTCAATGCTTCCCTCAGATTACCCTCTTTATAGTAAGCATTAATCATTACATGGTAGGCGAATTTATCAGGCTCAATTCCTTTCACTATCATCTCTTCAAACAGAACACAAACTTTATGTTGCTCGTTCTGTTGAAACCTGGTGATGTGTATATTCTGATTGTTGACATCAGATTCCTTTCTTGCATCTCCAAGAAGAGTTGTTTCGCATTCTTTATATTTTGGCTCTCACAATGCTGATCAATGAGTATAGTGTAGGTGATGTGATCAGGCATAACTTCCCCATCCAACATCACTTCCAATAATTGGTGTGCTTCTTGAAGCTTGTCCCTCTTGCACAAATACTGTGTCGAAAGAAAGTATGGAAGCCAAACCCCTCCGCATCATTTCTTGAAACAGTTCCAGCGCTAACTTCAATTTCTGTTCTCTGCAGCATCCGGACAGAAGAGCATTGTAAACCAAACTATTTGGAGGTAAACCCCTTTCTGACATCTCACCGAATAACACGAACGCCTCAGTTAAAAATCCTGATTTGCAAAAGTCATCTATCAACAAAGCGTTTGTCTTGATATCAGTGATCAAACCTTTTTCCATGATGCCAAGAAACAAGGTCTTAGCTTTCTTGACATTAGCTTTCTTGACATCATCTTTCTTGATGTCACCTACCTTGCATAAGCCCTCAATCAATACATTGTAAATAAGAATGTTTGGTTCAACTTCTTTCTAGCACATCTCCTCGTAAAGTCGAAAGGCTTATGTTATGTTTCCTGCTTTGCAATGACCGTCAACCAAGGTTGCATAAATTATATCATCAGAAACTCCACCACAGCTGGCAACTCATTGAAAAATCTGCCTGCTGTCTGCATCTCCCCTACCAAACAATATCCGTGGACAAAAGCTCTACACGTATAACTGTTTGGCTTTAACCCTCTCCCAAACATTTCAAACAAATAGATCTCTGCTTCTTCCATCCTTTTGGCATTGCATAGGCCAATTATAATAGAATTGTAGCAAAACACATCTGGCATAATTCATTCCTCATTTGTCCACCTCAACAATTTTCTCACTTTTTCAAATCTATTTTTCTTGGAGCAAGCCAAAATTAGATCCGTTTAGATGATGGCAATTAGTTTCAATCAGCTCGTAATCATTTCCCCCAAAATTGTATTGCCTTGTCGGAGATAACCGCAATGGCACAGTCCATTAATTATCATGCTGTAGGTAAATACAGAGGGGTCAAGTCCTTTTTCCTCATTTCATGCAGTAACTCAAAAGCACTAAACATATTTCGTCCTCTGCAGTAACCCTCTATCAGCGATGAATAAGTTCTTGAATATACCCATTCTAATTATCTCATTCATCATTTCTCTCACCTTATCCATTTCACCACTCTTACAAACCCCGTTAAGCAATGTGTTATAAATGACCAAATCAATCTCATTACCGGAAGCAACCAATTCATCCTTCACTCTAAAAACCTCTCTTACAACACCTTGTTTCACAAACCCATCAATCAACGCACTGTAAGCAATTTCATCAATCTTCAAACCCTTCCCAATTATCCCAGATAAAACCAATTTCGGATCTCCAAATCTCTTTTTCGCACAAAACCCATTAATAAGATTCACGTAAGTATAATTATCAGGAACCACCCGCTTCTCAACTATTGAATTTGTAGCTGACTGACTGTAAAGAAAAGAAGAAACAAAACTGCTTGTTTTAAAATTATTACTTCAGTCTAATAAAAAAATAGAGAGAAACCTTTTTAACTAAGAAGTGAATTCCATACTTTTTCTTTTCTAAAGCATTATATTTTAAAGTTTAATTAATAATCACCCACTAAAATTATAGTCTTTAAATAATGTCATAATTACGAACATAAATAATAAAAAAATAACTAACACCAAACGAAATAAAACAACTTTGAGCCATTCAAACTAACTAAAAATCAGCAATCTTAAACATATTTTCTAACACTCTTCCTTATTCCTTATTTAGGCGCTAGAAACTTGAACTTTTGTCCTTAAAAATTCAAACTTACTGATCGTTAGTGGTTTGGTAAAAATATTTGCAATATATTTTTCTATTTTGCAGTAGACAAGAATAATAACTCCATCTTTCGATGCTTCTCTTAAAAAGAATAACTTAATGTTAAAATGCTTAGTTTTTTCGTGAAATATAGGATTATGAGAGATAGCAATAGCAACTTGGTTATCTACAAAAATCTCTATGCTTTCCTTCTGCTCCAAGTTGAGATCAATTAAAATCTTTCTCAGCCATAAAACTTGATTGACAGCAGCTGTGCAACAACAAATTCTGTTTCAACAATGGATTGAGCTACAGTTTCTTGTTTTTCGAGCTCCATGAGAAAACACCTGAACCAAGTGTGAAACAAAAACTAAAAGTGCTCCTCATATCATCAGTGGAACCTCCCCAATCACTATTAGAGAAACCAATTAGTTTGAACTCTTTGCTTCTCGTAAATTTAATGCCAAAATCACATGTGCCTTTGACATACCTAATTACCCTTTTTGCAGCTTTGAGATGCAATTCACTTGCGCAATGCATAAATCGCGACAAAATGCTTATAGCATTCAAAATGTCAGGCTGAGTTGCTGTGAGATACATCAAGCAACCTATTAGACTTCTAAAATATGCCTGATCTATCTTGTTTGTTCTGTCATCTTTACAGAGCTTTTTCTTTCGATTTATTGGAGTACTTATTTTTCCACATTCTTCAAGTTTAAACTTATTTAGAATCTCCTTATCATATTGTCATAACCCAATTTTATCATCTATAAATTTTATTCATATTTAAGATGTTAAATTTGTGATAATAACATGAGGCTTAATTTTCAAATCATTCTGCCAAAATTATTTAATAAGTTTGTTCTTAACTCAAAGCACCGAATTTTGATAGTGATATGTCTATATTTTCAAACTAACGATTAGAGTAATTCTGACAAACTTGTAGGTGTTTACTATTTTTTTTTTTCACATTTTGCTAAGTTAGTCTACGTAAATGTTACTATTATTTTATCTTTTTATTTACTATAAAAGTGTAATCATTTTTTTTAACTATTAAAAATTATATTAATAATTATTTGTTTGTTTTACAGAAAAGTTTTGTTGCGCTTAGATAAGTGGCTAATGACGATAATCTGTAACATTTCAGCTTGACATATGGATAAAATTCTGCTAAAATTATATGAGTGATTTTCTGCTCTTTCTGTCAGTAGTTTAATAAAAATATATAAAATTAGAGTGACAACGTTAAAGATACTTACGGATAAGGGTATTTCTCAAGACATAAGATGGTTAATTGAAGCAAAAATTCGACTAGGTGGACAATTTTTTAATCTCTTCGTCACTCATATGCTTGGTTTAGGTAAGAGTTTTTACTCTAGGAAATGACGAGTAAATAAATTACAAGTTTGTCACAAGCGTGTAAGATGGAATTGTAATAAGCGATGTCGCTCTTTGGGATATATTTCTAGTAATCGTGAGGACAAAATCTAATTCATTAAGAATTGACTGAGTAAGGAATCTTTAGATAATATTTTATTTACTCTTGAAATGAATTCATGTAGATTAGTCCAATGCGAGCTTTTAAAATTATAAGAACTATTTCAAAATGAGCACGAGCGCTATAGTATTAGAAATCTTATTGTAAATGACCCTATTTGCTAATTTCTAAGGAGAGTGGAAGGAAAGTCCATCTCTGATCCATAAAGAATATTCAAACTATTTCTGAAAGAAGACATCAGCCGAGTTACTATATATATGTATTTATTATCATTGTTTTTATTTTTTTATTTTATTATTTGTTAATAGTTAACCTACCTATATAGGTGTCATTATTATTTTATCTTTTATTATTTTTTTATTTTTCACCTGTACAGTGAATATTGTTTTATCTATAAATATGCATCATCATTTTTTATTTTTGCAGAGTCAAGTTTAGTTAGAAATAAAAAAGATACCAGTTTATCAAATTCAAAATATTTGTGTCTTTTATAGAACAAGTTCAAAAAAACACAAAGAATTTTTAATCGTACTCGTAATCTGAGTCAA
>JAWDEX010167346.1:305-16769 GCA_035221805.1 Trichilia hirta | reverse complement strand
GAAAAGAAAGGCATTTAACTAAGTTATAAGGCTGTAAACCTACTGTTAGTATAGTATACCTTAAAATTATTAGTTTCATCGGTTTTAGATATATTTTATTGAGTTATTATAATAATATATATTGTATATATATTTTATTAATAAAAAAATTATTTTAATTCATGTATATATGTTACTTTTTCTATCTAATCATACTAATGATAGAATATGATATGAATTATTTAAGATAATTAAATTATCTAAAGTGTTCCCTACAGAAGTAATATCAACTAGGTATTGATATTGTAGTGTAAGCACACTAAATATCTTTAGTGAATATTATGAGATGATATGAGTATGAGTGATATGATAGTCATATCATTGGAATGTTAGTGTAAAATAATAATTAGAGAATTATTATTTAAATGTGACCAAAATTATAATGAATCACACAAATATATGTTGTCAATATTTTATCATTAAATTATATGGGTGTGTTAACTACTCCTTAGATCTTAGACATTATGGTTGTTAATTAGTATAAATACACATAATTTATGTGATATATAAATATGAGATTAGTCATATTTTGTATATAAAAGTCAGTTTAGTTATGTGTTATTTATATTGAGAAGCAAATAATTGTCAAATAGAATCTGTTAACTTGACACAAAAGATCTCAAGGTACCGAGACTCTTTCCAAGTTTGAGTTTTCAGTTGGATATTAGTAAACGAGTAAAAAATAAAGTCTTTGATTAAAGTATAAACGTCATACGAAGAGTTCGTAGTGACAAGTTTACCTTGTATTGACTTATTGTTCAAATATAACTATATTTAAGATTTTAACACTCTTGAGCCTTAATTTAGTTGAGATTAGATAAATGAAAGGAGACTATTTATACAAAACTTGTAATTAGTTATAAAATATTTGATGAATATTTTTTTCATTATGATTTAGGGGCTATGGCATATTATTAAATATTAACTATAGTTATTGAGAATTCAAAAGGTTTGAAATTAAATCGATGAAATCGATTTTAGCTCACGACTAATATCATAATAAATTTTAGAGGTCATAATATAAATTTCAACTTATTTTGCTATTAGAGAGAGTAAACAATGTTCATAAGAGAGTTAGCACTCTCAAAATTATTATTTGACTAAAAAATTATGAACAGTTTGCGCGTTAAATAGTTTAATAGATTGAGACTTGAGAAATTAACCTGAATGTAATTTAAAATAAGTTATAATATTTTATAAATATTTAAAAATATAAATAAAATTAAAATAAATTTAGTCAAAATAAATTTGATCGAATTTGAGATTAATTTATAATTTTTTAAAATTTAAGGGCCTAAGTGATATTTTATATTTAGTATTGAAAGCCTTGTCAGAGGAGTTTCAGAACCTATTTGTCTTTGTAAAAAAAGCTAGAGACATTATGATAAATGAAAAAAAATATAAATAGGCTAACTTTTTATTTTTTGAAAAATTATTCAACATTTTTTACAAATCTTCTTCAAGATCTCTCTCTACAAAGAGTAAAGTAATGAGAAAGAAGAGGCATCTAATTTTCTTAGAAACACTCAATTTTTAGTGTTGGTCTTCATTAATTATCACTAAGGGTTAGTAATTTTTAATTAAAATATTTAATTATGCCTTAAACTTCTATATAATAAAATCCATACCCAATTTTGTGTTTTGCATACTTTCATCACTCACAGATGAGGATTATGAGCTCGGCCCATTGGCCATGCCAACTAGCTTAGCCCTTCACAGGCCCGTACGAATTAGGCCTTACAAGTCATGTCAGGCCTCATTTTTTTTTTTTTTTTTTTTGCTGTATTAAATTGACCCGACACAATTACTATGCATACCTGGATTGGCCCAGCACTTTTGCTCGTTTATCACCTCTACATAAATCATATCAAATTTTGAGTTTCGAAATTACAATTTCTTGAATATTATTAAATGGTTAGATTATTTAAAACATTTTATTTTAAAAATTGTATTACTAAAACTCTACTTACACTTAGCTAAAAATATATATTCAAAAATTCAAATAATATTATACATATTGATTATTTATACAACTTATAAGTAATCTTATAATACAAACTCTTCGTATAAAACTAATAGGATATAATAATTAAATAAAAACATAAAATCAACGTAATTAGTCCAATAATATTTTGTTAGTTTATATTAATTTATATATAGATTTTATATCACTAATACATGTCGTATTTATATCAATTTTAATCCAACATTCATACATAAATACAATTAATAATAGATGTTTGGAGAGAATAATTGGTGAATTTTCCCTCATGAAATTCGGTCATAAGAGGTTTTCTTTGTATCGTTTTTGGGTGTTGTCTTTTTGAAATTCATTGGCATTTAGAAGATCTTTTAGGAGATTGTTGAAGAAATCGCTTAATTAAATGCATAAAGATTATGATTAAACTAATAAATAAATAATAATCAATTATTTAATTTGCACACAAATTAAAGACACATATTCCATGTCTTGGTTTCTACTCTTTTAACTCGTGGATTTATTGTAAATGCTTTCTCTAGAATTAATATTTGTATTCGAATGAACAAAATAATTATTATATTTACATTAATATTTAATTTTTATGCAGAACAAATGTGGTACGTGTGTGTGTGTATATAATTCCTCGTATATGAATTTTTGTATACATGTACAAAAATACAAAATAATACATGCATACATACACACACACTTAATTTATAATTTAATAATCTTTTAAATAAAAAAAAACTTAATTTAAAAATAAATGCAAATTGAGTTTAATTATTATTTAATAAAATTCAAATAATTAGAGAAAAGTATTTTCTCTTCTATCTATATATTCCAATTTAGACAAAATCTCTTTGAAGTAATGTAAAATATTTTGAGATTCAATTGTAGATAACGTTAAGATTGAGATCAAAATTCAAGAATCCATCCATTGTTATTGTTCAATTTTTATATAATATTAAAAAATATTTTCATCCAAAAATTTGGCCTATTACTTATTTAATCTCATTAATTTTAAAAATGTTACTTTATAAGTTAATTTAAATAATTAATTTTGATGAAAAATTTTTGAGATTCTAATCTTGCTCACATTAATATTGAAATCAAAATTTATTTTTTAATAAATATTAATTTAAAATAAACAAAGACCAATTTTAAGAGTAAAAATATATATTTTTTCCTTAAAAAATAAATCCATATAGACTGCTTTCAAATTTTTTTTTTTTTTAATTTTCTATTTTCTATTACATGCCAAAATATATATAATGGTCTGACGTAATAACCTTGGTGCCGTGCGGCATGTGCCAATTCTCGCCATCGTACGGATTGGAATCCCATTCCCAAGTGAAGTTTTTTGCCAAACAACTTAATTACCATGCATTTTGTAAATTATTATTAAAAAGGAAAAAAATACGTATTTATTAAATATTTTAATAATTTTACTTTTAAAGTTAAAATATTTTGAGGATTAATATAATTTACAAAGTTTTTATTAGTAATTAGTGAGTAAGTAACGTACCGTTCGTTCTCTTGTTTATATTTAATATCTAATAATTTAACTTGTTTTTCATATTTGTGATATGATATATCATAATATTTATCAATTATTAAATTAAAAATCGTTTATATAAATGTAAATATTTGTTGATAGGGCTCCAATAATATATATATTTAAACTTTCAATAACTTTCCAATTCCAATAATAATAATAATAATAATAATGATATATTTTTTAACATTCAAATTACAAATTTTATCAAGCAAAAAATTCATTACAAATCATGAGACTTAAGCCTCTTGGTCGGACGGGAGGTACGACGACGTCAATTGAAAACGACGTATCACCCGCGAAGACCCAATTTTCTATTCCTCCACGGAATGCTGACATATGCTGCGCACGTTAGCACCATTCCTCAACAACGAAGTTGAAATTACCAAAACGCATATCCCCGAACGTTAAAACCGCTTTCTTCCTCACAGAAGCACACTCGTTTATAAAGATTCGCTTCCCGGCGATTCCATAAAACAAAACAGAGAAAAAGAAAAAAATTTGAAAGGGAGAAAAAAATAAGAAAATCAGTGAAAACAATAAATAGAGAAAATTAGTTTGATAAATGGTGTTTCGTGTGAGGAGCGAAAGGGAGAGTCAGAGCGGCGAAGAGTTGTTGATACCGATGGGAACGGAGAGATCATCGAAACCGCTTCACAACTTCACGTTGCCGTATCTGAAGTGGGGTAATCAGCGGCAACTGCGTTGCATGAAAGTTGATGACGACTCATATGCTGCTACCGTCGATCACCGATCTCGCCGTCTATCCTCGCAATTTGACGACGCAGGTCGTCGTCGGCAGGAGAAGGTTTTGGTGAAATCGAGAATGGAAGGGAATGAGGAAGAAGGGATCGAAGCAGTGAGAGAAAAGATTATGAATGATCTCAAGAATGCAGCTAATAAGATGAAAGATGCGATTTTTAGAGAGGAAGATTATGGTGAAGAAGATAGAGAGGAGGAATCAAACGTGGCGTCTGCGGCTGCTGTGGCGGCGGACGGTGTGGAGTCGGAGGGTAGGCCCTGGAATCTTCGAACTCGGCGTGCTGCGTGTAAGGCTCCGATTGGTGAACCAAATAAGGGATTTAAAATCGAGGAGAAGAAACCCAATTCTTCGCCCATTAGAACTGATGTTGGCGCCAAATCGCCGAGGCTGTTACGTGGAGAGAAGGAAATTAAGAAAGAGAGACCGAAGTTTGCAGTTAATTTATCGAGGAAAGAGATCGAGGAAGATTTCATGGAGATGCTCGGACATAGGCCGCCGAGGAGACCAAAGAAGCGGGCCAGAATTGTGCAGAAGCAACTGGATGTAAGTGTGATTTTGTTCTTTGAAATCATGAGATTCTGTTTTCTGTTCTTGGAAAAAAGATGTTAACTGGCTGTTCGAATTCTTTTGTGTTGCTTCAGACTTTGTTTCCTGGGTTGTGGTTGACGGAGGTGACGGTTGATTCGTATAAAGTTCCAGAGCTGGCTGAAAACGGCAAGGTAATTAGTTGTTTGCTTGGTGAGAAAATGTCGGAAAACGAAAGAGTGATAGTTTGAATTTTGTGTTTCCATGATTGAATCTCCTTTTAAAACTGTCCATCAGATATCTTTTTAGACTTCACTGATTGATTAATCCTTTTGAACTTTGAGATATGAAGTCTCAAATTTTCTGACTTTCCCTGTTTCTTTGATTCGTTTTTTAGTTCTCTCCATGACGACGAAGCTCTTTAAATTCTAAAGTGCCCTTCTCCGTTCACCTATTTCGGTCGAATGTTTTGTTTGATCTGTTTAAGCTCTTTCAATATTGAGAGGATCCCTTAAAACTTAACTTGAAGTAATTCCTTTTGCAAAGTTACCTTAAAACTTAACTTGAAGTAATTCTTTTTGCAGAGGTAGTAATGGGATCGTCCGGTTCATCTGGGAGTTCCAAGGCTTCTGTTAGCTGACTATTGGTAACTTGTGAATTGGGAATTTGGTATAATTGTTGAATTTCCCGGGTAACTTCCTGGTGCAAGATCAGTTGCTTTGAAATGCAAATTTTGTTTATTAATTTGTCATTCATTGCTTTTTTTCTTTTAGAGGAATAGCTGTGTATAAAGGGAAGGGGATCGTTGGATGTTGTTAGGTGGAAGAGAATGCAATGTATGAGCTTCATTTATAAATACATTCGCTTAGTTGAGTTCAATCAATGAATCCAATCTTCATTCTAACTTTATTTTGGTGTTCAATCAATGAATCCAATCTTCATTCTAACTTTATATTGGTGTTCGCTTAGTTGAGTTCAATCAATGAATCCAATCTACATTCTAACTTTATTTTGGTGTTCTCTCCAAGTCACATTGTGCCATCTTACTAAAATTTGATGATTACGAGTGTACTGTTTGTTCATATGGAATCAGCTTCGCCTTTTTCTTTTTTTTCCCAATTCAGTTGATGAACCTTGGTCTAATAGTTTGCTTTAAACTATTAGGCTAACCATCAGTCTTATTGGTTTGGGTTGACAACTTCGACCCATGTTATTTGCCCTTCGTGCTGGTTTAACAATTAGAATTGCTTTGAGAACTAATTGGGAGCAAATTATTGTTGACTGTTGAGCTCGTGTTAATTTCCTAATTGCTTACGCTGCAGACATGTTGTTTGCTTAGAATTTTTAAACCACAATATGCGTTGCAGTCTGGCTCCTATGACAACCATTGCATTGGCTCCTATGACAACCATTGCATTGTGAGAGGGAACTGCAGCCGCTTCTATCTTTCATTGATCAGAATTTCTGAAAGCTTGTCATTATTTTTCTGGGAAGTATTCATTGAACATCTGCGGAAAATAGAATTCTGGGATGTTACTGTTTTCATCTTTGACTCGTTAGTGAATGCTACTAACGCTGTGAGAAGTTTAACTCATTGAAAATGCTACACTTAATCACCGATGTATTGAATTGCTTTCCTGGAGATGGAAATTATCGACCCCGATCTGGAAATGACGTTATACTGCAGACCAAGATTATGTCTCATAGGAGAAAATATTGATTTATAAAATGCACCTTTCTTTCCTGCAGGTCCTTTTGTGTCAAGTGGAGTCCGCAAAGTTTCATATGCGCTTGAAAGTGCAGCTACATTATTTTCATGTTTCTTTCGTTTTTCCCTACATTATTTTCATGCATCTTTTCCTTTTTCCCAGAACATTGCGGTGAAATTGAGAGCTAATGCTCGTAGTTGATAAATTGTTGGAGTTGGAATCTGATCAGCTGATGTGATTTTTCCTGTTTTGGGTTATTTTCTGACATGGATCAGGTATATTACTTCCAATCACTTTGGAACACGAGTTTGAGAACTCTCCATTTTTGTGTTTTGATCGCAGTAGGTGCGTTGTCCTGTCTTCTGCATTTCGTGATGCCGTTATAAAACCTGTAAACATGGTATTCGTTCTTTTATTCAATCAAACGATCGACGCTTCCTTCTTCTAAGACTTGGTATTTATTAATGTTGACATGAACCGTCGATGTTGTCAGTGGGAACCAACGGCCAAGTCTGCTGTTTGACTTTTCAAGCACTTCAATTTTTTGGGTTCACATGCATTGGATCCTGGAACCAACTGCAAATTCTATAACAATAATCTTTGATAAAAGATTTCTTGTACTTCAACCGTAATTCAGTTTTCCACTTTTATCAACGACGGCAGAATATTTTACAAAATGAGCACTAAATTAATCTTTACTCCCGAGTATACGGTTGATAAGGGCCGGCGCAGACAAAACGGGCCCAACTTGGGAGGTGAAAACAGTAAATACAAAAGTTTGTCCGACCTGCCGGATTCGAACCAGCGACCTAAGGATGACAGCTGTACCACTACAGTCCTCCGCTCTACCAACTGAGCTAAGGTCGGTTATTGATGCTTTACACAAACAAATACTAAATCCCAATCAATATTAGGAGCAGATTAATTACATATGTAACTAACGTATAATTAATATACATGTAAAATTTAATTACAACACTTGTTGACATCTCTATATTTGGTAAGTTACATTTCTTAATGCATTGAAATTTATTATCAATTATTACATTAAATATTAAAAATTATTATAAATAGTAAATAAGAAAATTTTAACAAGTGTTCTAAGACACATTTTAGCAAAATCATTGTTAAATATGCCTAAATTTAATGATTAATAAAAAGTGTAAAATTAAAAGATCACTGATTCTGCCTCATAATATTTATCTAATGTAAATTGTTGTGGATGAAATATACTGTTGTAAAATATCTCATAATATTTATCTAATGTAAATTGTTGTGGATGAAATATATTGTTGCAAAATAATAACTTGATTGTATGTAAATACACCATGCAATTCCTTTTTATTATAATTTTAGTTTTTTGTAATTATCTTTTAACCCGTGAGTATTTTTTATAGGTTAGAAATTATCATAAAAAAACTAAAATTTATAATAGAAGAGTTGGATAAAGCTAAAAGTATATATGCTATGTACTAATAAACCATATCATGACCTTTAAAATCAAAATAACCGTGTCCGACAATGACACTTGTCAAAGATACAATAATAATTTAGTTGAGTTCCTCCTAATTTGACGAATTCATCAAAAGCTAGATAATTTCAAATATCTATGACTACTTTTGATGTAGTCGGTGAATTCTTATTAAGATTCAAATATTTATGATTACTTTTGATATAGTCGGTGAATTCTTATTAAGATTTCAAATATTTATGATTATTTTTGATGTAGTCGGTGAATTCTTATTAAGATATGATGCACAACTCTCAGTAAGTTGAATCAAAGCTCATACAATGCTTATAGATAACGAAATGTTGCTTCAATTGATAAATTTTTTAAAAATAATATAAAAAATTTTAAGTTTATACTTCGCTTATGCCCATGTAATCAGTTTGTTGTTTATAAATTTATATATATATATTAACAATTATGTATAAATTTCTGTTTTTCATTGATATGTAATTGAGTAACATATATCAATGATATTATTTGAGATATATTCAAATGACAAATTTCAATTGATATTAATGTGAGTAATCCATATATTAGAGAAAAAAGAATCAAACTAATTGCTTTCTAATCAAAAGTTAAATTAAATCAGGTAAAATATTTCACAAATTACATTGGATAAGAGGATAACCCAAATAATCTTCATAGGATTGAATTAATAACTATTTTTTTGTTAAATTTATATTAATGAGAAAGGGGGAATGACAGATGCCACTTATGTTTAAGTTTTGTGACAGATATTCCATGAACTTAAAACTCAAGGCAAACAAAAATTTTTTTGATGATAGTCAGAAAAAATTAAAGCATGCAAAACTTCTTATGATTGAACAATCTCAAACAAAAACATCAAACTGAAGGAGAAAAGAAACCTCGACCTGCAAAACTCAGCCACAGTTTCCTAATCTAGCAAACCACGAATAACTATATGTGTACAAGGGGCTCATTCTTCATCCTTTTCATCTCTATCTCTACAGTTGCCTTCTTAGCGGCAGCCTTCTGGTTCTTTTTCCCCACTCTACCAGGTTGTCCACCTACAAATGGATTTGTGAGGGAGAAATCAATGTGCATCCTCACCATGAATGAGGGAATATTGACAACCTGTCTTCCAATCCTGATGTGTCTCTGCTTGATAAGTTTTCGGGCACGTTGGATTGGCATAGCTGCACCAGACTTGAACACTGGGGTTTGGAGACGACGCTTGGGAGAAAGAAAGGCACTTCGCTAAGGCGAGCAGGGCTTCTGCCTAAAAATGAATTTAGTCTTTGACTTGGAAACTCTTTTCTCTATTCTTATTTTCTGACTTACATAGGATGTTTATCAATTTGATACAGACGAGTGACGTCCGCTCTTTCTTTGAAAGCATGTTACCAAACGGTTAAGATTTTTTACTTTTCAAAGTGCAATCGACGAGACCAACGAAGACTGCCATGAAGAGGAGACTAACAGTTCTGGAATCAATTAACAGCCGCTCAGCCGGTTACAAGGGTGTTCGTTTTCGTCGGTGATGGAAGCTATTTCCACCAAAAGAAACACACTAACTTTGGCTCCAAGTCTCGCCCGTGAACAGTAAGGAATGAGAGCGAGAAATATAGAAGGTCAAAGGCCTTTGTTTTGGTTTACATGGTTCACAATGAAGAGGAAGCTGCTTTTACATTACGTTTCAATAATGAAAGTTCACCGTAAGTGCATTCGTCTTAAGTTTCAAGATTAGGGGATATCGTTGTAAATTTTAATGTGAAAGCATCTGTAATTTTCTAAAATTACAGAGCTATTTATCATTTGCTAACAACAATTCTTAATTCACAATCTGTAATTATTTATATTACAAAAATATTATATGTTCCTTCTCCTAAGAATATTGCAGATCTATGAGATGGCACATGTTAGGATGATTATGAAAAAACTAGGACTAAAAACACAGAAAAAGTAGAAGAGAAAAAAATTATTAAAGTAGTTGTTAGATTATCAAACTAAAAGTTAATAGGAACATTTAATGATTGAGTTTTTTCTTTTTATAAACCCAATGTTTTGTCTCGGTCAAGATAGAACAAAAACACCAAAATCAATGGACCCCATTTTTGCAAATCAAAGTATATATATATATATATATATAAAATTGTGAATTTAGTTGTAATAAATTGATTTATGTTAACATTATATTATAACTAAAAATGGAAATTTACTCTCTAATATATTGAAAATATTACTAGACTAAATGATAGTTTTAATCTAGTCTACTATTTTGATTTTAAAATTTAATGAAAGTAATTTGGACATATTTAACAGGATAAGATTCACCAATGAATGATGTCCTTATTTGAGAGAATATGAAAAGTTGAGGACCTAGATGATAATCCTCAATATTCATAGGAAAATACCAAAATAAGTGTCAAAGTTCAAAAAAAACAAATGAAAGACAGGCATATTTCATAATTCAAAGATACCCAAATAAAATAAAAAAAGAAAAGAAAAGAAAATATAAAATTAAAGCCAAGTATAAGATAGTAAGATACCCATAGAAGAAGGATATTCTTTTTTTTTTGGAGAAAGAAGAAGGATATTCATGACATATTGATATGCATCCATTATGAGCATTCATTCATGCATCTGTTCACGGTAATTTTCTTTTTTAAATTCTAGTTAAATTAACAAATCAAAATCAAACATCTTATAATCTTAAGATGTAAATCTCTTTTTTCTTATATAATTTATTTGAATTTCTTTAAAATTATTTACAAACACTAATCACGTGTTATTTCTTGTACCAATACATAGAAGACAGCTAAATCCATCTGTAGTTACCAGATTCAGTACTAGTCTCATAATAATTTAAACCAGACATTGGAGAAAAAAAAAATTAAAATGATGAACGCAAAAAAATAAATATAAAAATCTATCTTTTCTTCTTTTTAACCTTTCCATTACAGAAGAGTGAACCAAAACCAAAGAAATTCACCGTTGCATTTGAAATGTATGGTGTTGGAATGTTTAAAACTGGACTGATTCGAGCTCCATTGTTGTTATTGTTTCCATAAGATCCACTTTTCTTTAATAATGGAGGTTTTTGTGTTGAAAAATTGTTGTTATTATAATAATAGAATGTACCAGAACTTGAAAGTTTCCCTGGTTTTCTGGCGACAGATTGTTGTCGTTTCAGATTCTTCTTCTGGGAATCCTTTGTAAGTGGTGCTGGTTTTGGACTTGGAGCTGAACCAGTTGAGTTGCTTCTTGAAAGGAAATGTAATGAGTGGATTAAACTCTTGCTTCTTGTGCTTTCACAGTTTAAACTGTTGCTACGTCTGAATTGCCAGATAGATTTTGAAGAGGGTTTTGTGATTTCATCAGAATCGAGATCAGTCATGGAAAGGAATTCTTTCAGTCTCTTCTTCTCTTTGGAAATCTGATCAGGGTTTGTTTCCCGATGAGGACGAGAAGAAGATAGTACAACTTTCTCGATTTCCTTTGGAAGAATCTTGCCATTGGAGAAAAGTTCATCTGCCGAAGAAAGTTGATGATCATGGAAAAAGGTGTTGACATTATTTCCAATGAAGAAATCGAAATCCGAAGTTGAATCCAGTAGAGATGAATCCAATCTACGTTCAAAAGATGCTTCCGAATCTGTCTGGTGGTTGTTGAGAACATGAGAAAATGAAATCCTTGGACTGATTCCAGGGTTTGAAATCTCTGAACAAGCATCAATTGCCATGGAAGAAGAAGAAGACGGTGAAGAAATAGAAGGTTAGAAATTCTAAATTTCCATGGAGGAAATGAAGCCGGGAAATTTTCAAAAAAAAGAGGCGGACGATCCCCGGAATGAGATTAGAAAAACAAAATAGATTCCAATAATGTTGCTAGAAAACGGAAAAAGGGAAGTGAAGGAGGATAAAAAGAGAATGATGTTGTTGAATTTAAGCACCGAAAGGCTAGAAAAGGATCTTTGCATAGGTGGGCTCCCAACGAAAATTTAGAATTTTAATGACCAAAGACATTATTTACTTCGATTCTATCATTTGATTTGGGGTCCATTTTATATATATATATATTAGTGACAAAGTTTTATATAAATAAAAGAAAAATTTTGTGGTTGCCATGGAATGGTAACTTATATTTATTATGGAGAAATCAGAAAAGAAAGCAGAAGTTACAAATAGATCCATAAGTTCCCATCTTTGTTCAAACTCATGCTATTTAATTATGTTATGAAAAGTTAATGAAAATCAAATTAGTCCCCTAATTTGCTATAAAAATAAAACAATATCTTAAAATTGGTAATTATTTTATACAATTTATTAAAAGGTATAAGAAAATAATAGTATTTCTTTTAGACTGTTTATTTTATTATTGAAATTAGACGGACACCAGTCATTTGGTTTATAATAAATAATTTGAATCTTGATCTCAATAGATCTGATAAAATATTAATAATTCAAAAAACAAAAAACAAAAAACGGTGGCATCAAGTTAACTGGATAAATTTGAAAAAATATAGCGAATTTGTAGAAGTTTTTTTATATTTTATATAAATTACTGGGATCAATTTGATAATTATTTGAAATACGAATATTGTTATTTGATGTTAATTAAAAGGATTGGATCTGCTAAACAGTAAATATCATTAATTTTGGATTATTGTTTAATTAGGGAATTAGATGTAAGGTTGGTTAATTATTGATGACAGAATTAATCAATTATATAGCACTTGAGATAGGGGCCATGAAGAAATAATGGAACTAGCCAATAATCATATCCTTCTTATAGATAGGAATTATTGTTGCCTTCCTTTGAAGTATTTAAGTTTCAAATCAAAATTTGGGTTAATTAATTTAATTATATTTAACATAAATAAAAAAAATTTAGGTAGAACAGCTGTTATTAAATTATAAGATCGCCCAATATAAATATGATACATATTTTGTTTCTAATTATTAATATCAAAACGTGATTGATTGATATTAAAGAATATATATATTAAATTAGCATACCGAAAATATAGTTTATCCATTCCATCTAATATTTGTCATAAAATAAATGCTTTAAATAATTATAGGCAAGTTTATTTGTAATATTAAATTTCTTATTATTTGTTTAATGTAACAAGTGTGATAGTTGATAGAACTAAACCCTAAAGCAACACTTTTATATAATAAATTATTATCATTTATTTTTTCTGGGGTTTTGATAATATTTCACTTCCGTAACCAAAATGTAAAAATAATTACCTACTCACTCTTATTTAAAACTATGATTTGTAAGTACTTTTATATTTTTATATATAATAATAAAATTAAATATAATTAATTATTTATTTTTATAATTGTAACATCTATTCGGTTATTATTATAAATCAACAATTAACTAATTTATTTTATTTTATTATTAATATATATTTTATTATTAGACAATAACAATAATTTAGTATATATTACGAAAAACACATATTTTAATGGCATAAGATAAATAAATAATAATACTTAATTTTATTATTGTATATAAATGAATAAAAGTAATTGTAAATAATATTTTTAAGGAAGAGGGAGATAAGTGATTAGTTTTGCATTTTTGTTATTTAAGTAAAATTTTGTTAATTTTTGGGGGAGGTAAATACAATAACTCTTTATAAAATAGATAATAATTTCTAAAAAAAATATTTATGGAGTGATTCAATTTTTTTTTTAAAAATATATATCACTTGAATACTATTAAATAGATAAAGCAAATGATTTTGCAATTTGGTATTACTTTTTTATTCAAAACTAACATTCTAAAATGTAATTCGTAAGCTTATGATACATAAATTAATAAGAAGAGACAAAATATTTAATTTCTAAGCATAGGAAACGTGTTATTGGGAACTAACATTCTTTTCAAAACACTACATAAACAATTCGAATATATTTTTTGTTTCCAAGAAATGATATTATTAAAAATATCAATTTTAGTGCATATTAAAATAAAAATATATCATCACTCATTTATAATAAGTAAAAAAAAATGATTAAAGAAATGTCATAACTCAATTTTGTCTCCTTAATTTTTATGAATTAAATTAAATTTGTAAAATTTTAATAAAAAACTGGGTTACATAATTTTTAAAATTTTAATTTCACAATTGAAGAGTTAAAATGCAAACATTTTAAAATTTTGAAATTTGAGTATAAAATTAAAGAATTAAATTGTTAAAGTTTGAAAAAAATGATTCAATTAAGGAAACAACTTTTCCTTTCCCATGGATGCATTGAAAGAAAAGAAAACAAAATTAAAATGTTGGCAAAATATTATTCTCTCTCAATTTTTGGAAGGGAATCATTAAGAATTAAGTACAAATGCTCATCAAACGAGGAAATTAGAATATCTTTCCCACATGCATGGAAGGAATCACGAAGAAATAATCGAAATTTTTGTTTACCTTCTTTAAAATCATGCATCTATAGAGAGAGAAGAAAAGTTAAGAGGAGGGGCAACCCTAAAGTTCTCACCAGAAACCACACCAAAGCAACAATGGAATAGCTAGCAAGAAATACTCCTGAAACCCCTCCTAGACGGCCACTGAAAGAATCTCTTATCACCACTATTGATGACTTTTATCGATGTGAGACTTGTTCAACTGAAAGTTTTTCGACCCCAGCTATTGCTAAGTAGGAGACCTGAACTTTCTTGATTACTGAGGCGACCCAACGCTTCTTCCAAAAACGAAAGT
Organism: Trichilia hirta; assembly: GCA_035221805.1. Taxonomy (NCBI): domain Eukaryota; kingdom Viridiplantae; phylum Streptophyta; class Magnoliopsida; order Sapindales; family Meliaceae; genus Trichilia; species Trichilia hirta. The sequence goes on along the minus strand of JAWDEX010167346.1, from coordinate 1,993 downwards.
TATAGATGGGATCGATAAATATGCTATTCAAGTAACTGTTCAGGCGTCCCATCATATTAAGTTGTGCCGTACCTTGCAAGTTATAGGCACTCATTATCATACCAGACCTAACGTAAAGGAGTGGTGAAAAGATTGACCCAACCACTATACCTACTCATGTTTAATCAAACTTCCATTCTCCGGTGCTCACACGTGCAAAGGCTTTATAAAGAGTGAAGGCAATACATGTAAAAAAACTTTTTCGGGGACTTCTTCTTCGACTTCTGATTCTTCTCCCTTTTTGGGAGATTCCTAGAGAGGGCCATCTTTGAGCGGTTAAGAAAAAGATACTGCACACAAATATTTCCTAAGCCAAGTCTTTCAGGTCTGTAAAATACTCAAACACTTAAATTTTCTCTCTTTTCTTTTGGCCCTGCACCATTTCGCTGACTTGAGCATCGGAGTTTATTCATTGGTAATCCGACTTCACTTCTAGCTCATTTTATCTGATTTTAGGTAGTCCTCGCAAGAGTCTTTATCTGAAGCTGGACACTGTTTTACATGATCTCTACAGCAATCGTAATAGTAAAATCCGTACGGTACCCTAGATTTTTTGTTCAAGGAGAATTTAGGCATCAACAGTTGACACCATCTGTGGGAATACGAATTAAAAGTTTGAATAGAGAACTTGAAAAGTGTTATGTGTGAAAATAACAGGGTATAATCGTAGTCATCATTTTAAAAAAATGCAAATGGAGAGGCCAGAGAACCTGTTAGTATTGATGAAAAAAGTACTGATACAAAATCATTCGATAAAAATGAGGTACAGAATCACCTTTTCATAGGTTTGGTTAGTCGAGCGACTATTAGAATCGAAGGATATGGGTCATGGCAGATGAAAGAAGGGTCAATGGAGTGTACAAATGCAAAAAAAATAGATAACCAAAAGATACTTGCTTTGAAACGACAAAATCAACAACTAAAAAGGGAGGATGCAAGGTTAAGGATGTTAGTGCAGTGATAAAAAGGCAAAAAAAGACACCAACTCATACCAAAAGCCTCAGAGATAAAGGCCAATTGTCTACAACAAGAGAGGGGTCAAAAAGCTCAATACTTTACTGGGAGAGCCACTACTAAGAACACTCGATTCACCAGCCTACAAAAAGAAATAGACAAGGCTGATATCCATGTCAGTAAGGGAATGAGCGGTTGCTATAAACTAGTGGTGTCCGCCACTCTATACAGTCGCAAAAAAGACCCAAAAATAAGTATTAATCTAAGATGCACTGCGATTGACCTGTAATCGCAACTAAATGAGATCAGATCTAGAGATTATAATGCCTACTTTACTAATTTGCAGATTATAGAGACTTGTGTGTGGAAGATACTAGAGAAAATCAGGATCGAATGGGCAAAGGCAAGTTTGGTAAGGGATACAGAGAAAAATCCCGGCGCAGAGATGTAAGGTAATTCCCTACTTACCAGGGATATACAGGAGTTAACCATCCCCCAAAAGTTCAAGATGCTACAAATCACGCCTTGATACTAGAAAGACAAGCCCCACCCTATATATGGACATATTCAGGGAAATAATGTATATTCAAGGTCTAAATGAGCCTCAGATGTACTGATTGTTCCCGCTAATGTTGGAGAAAAAACCCAGGATGTGATTCAGAAGTCTCCCTGAAAATACCATTGAGAGTTTTCGA
>JAWDEX010167336.1:0-16773 GCA_035221805.1 Trichilia hirta | reverse complement strand
GGAGTTTTCTCTTGTCTCTTGCCGATAACTTTCTTACTGTAGGTGGGATGTTACATATAATAATAAAGGTGATATTATTAATTGTGTAGAATATTGATGTTTGACCTTTTTTTCTCAATTAAAATTTAAACTGAGTGAATAATACACATGGGATGTAACCAATCATTCTAAATAATGGTTTGTATATTTAATGGTTGATTGTTGAAATAATATAGGCGCTAATTACAAATGTGTGTATTTGAAAATTTGGTAAAAAGTAAAACAAGAAATAATTATTATTATTTTATTTGCACTTTATTGTTTATTTTTTTATTGAGTAAGTAGCTCATCCCTTATCATTTATTTTTATTTTCAAGAGACTAGGCTGCATATAGTAAAAATTTGATATACAAATTTTGTGGGTTGACATTGCATATTAAAGTTGGGCAGTATATAATGAGTTATTAGTCTCTCTCTTAATTTGCATATAATGATGTATAAGATGTTTTGGGATGAATCACATTTCTGATTGTATAAAATGTTTTAAATAATGTATTATATTGTACAATTTTAAGTTTTATGTATATTTTTTTTGTTATATATGATAATAAGATTGGATAACATACATAAACGAATAACTATAATGAATTTATTAACAAATGAGGTAATTATTATTCAATATTAAAAAAAAAAAAAAAAGAAGGGGTGTGACAACTTAGCCATTTTCTTATGTATTATGGGCTCTTTCTCTCTCGCATGAAATTAGATGTTCGGCATACTTTAAAATATTTTTAAGTGCATGATTTACCAAGCTTAGATTAGTTTCATGTAAAAATAACTTAAACTACTCAAAAAAAAAAAAAAATTCTTGCAGTTGGTCTTTCAAGTTTAAAAGTAAAATCTCATTAATTTTAATAATATGTATCAGATCCAAGCTAGCACTCTCAAATTTTAACTCGTGTCTTTACACGTGTGAGAAATTCATGATACCCATCCTAAGTGACTTTTAATTTTTTTGTTGAGCTCACTTAGGGAGACCTTTTGTTTTTCCTATAGAACACTAAAAATATTGTTTTTAAGAGTTACGAGCCTTTAATAATATTTAAAGAGATTTTATTGATATAGTGAAAGTTATTAAATTAGACTCTCGTAATTTTTTTTCTTTTAAATTTTTCAAATAAAAATTAGCATGTATTTATTGTGGTTTTGGTTTTTTAGTATTTATTTTAATACAAATCTTATTTTAATCACATAAAAAGAAAAGAATCCATAAGGTAATTAATTTATTAATTTTTAAAAAAATATAAACAAATAAATATTATTTTTTTATTTTATTAAATTCATTCCCCGACCTGATATAATCAACATGGCCAGCCTAAGGAAAAATATTGTGAATCTACCATGAAGCTATACCCCTGAAAGTAAATAAATAATTGAATATTATTAAATCTCTAACATAACCCTTCACAGGATTAATATCTGCATTGGTATTCATGCAACAGTTGAGTCTGACTACATCTCTCTCTAATTTTTCATTAAATTTTTTAAATTAAGAATTATAGTTTAATTTTTTCAGAAAACTCGGAAGAAATATAAACTAAAATTTGAAAAGCTTAACGATAAACTTGATAGAATATATAGATATCCTCGTTTTATTCTAATATTTTTTTCTCTTGATAGTGTTAAAGACTATCATATCATAATTTCTTATGCCTGAATAATGATATTTGAACAGCCAGCCATTCATGATCCAATTATAAGATCACGTTATACCTAAAACTGTTATTCAATTGAATAACATATTTTAGTTTAACTTGAATCTGACTCTTTAATATTGGTGTCAACAATTGGAACAAAAGTTTGACATGATTATTAAATAAGTTATAATCGTATTATCCATATAAATTATTTTTATTTTAATTTATTTTAAAATTATTTACAATATTACTTATAAAATACTATCAATTTTATTCCAAATAGAAGTATCTCTTCAAATTTTGATACATATAACTAATATTTTTTAAATATAAAAATTATTAAATTATCATGAATAAGTGAATATTATATAATTACACAAATAATAGTGTCATAAACAGATTATTTGTTAAAAACACTAAATTTAATTTTATTAAAATTATTAATTATGTTGTATATAATCTATTTGAATTCGTAATTTTATACCAATCACTCGGATCGTGTCTAAAATTGTCACCTCCAATTTAAATTGGATTTATCATCGTGTCATTTTCATATAGATTACATAGATCGTATTTAAAATTGTCAATCGGAGTTTTCAGTAGGGTTCACTTTCATGTCAATTTTATCTATGGTACATGCATCATGTCATATATAGTCTGTCCTACTTTTAAGTGGGCTTTCTATCTGGATTTGATTTTTTCCTTATATTAAAAAAATAAAAATAGTCCAATTTAGAGAGAAAATGAGGGTAGAGATCATTCAATTTGAAAGCAAATTTTGACTCTTAACTAAAATATTGTAATGTTAACTATAAGAAAGAAAATAGAAAAATTATTTTTTTTGTCTTTTCTTTTTTTTTTTTTTTTTTCTTTTTTTTTTTTTTTTTTTTTTTTTTTTTTTTTTTTTTTTTTTACCGACAGTTTTAATGGTTAACCTTCATCTAATTGTCAACGAAAGAAGAAGTTAAAGGTACTTTTATTCCCCTTTTATTTACTTTCAATTTCACTTTTTTTTTTTCAATATTTAGACAAGTTTTGTGTTCTAAGTCTTATCTTTTAACAGTATACCATGATGTAACACGTTGCCCTGCATCTTTCTAACTTTTTTATATAATTTTTAAAATTTTATTATATTTTTAAAAAATTTTATATTTAAATTAAAAATTATAAAAATTTAAAAAAATAAAAATTGTAATAAGAGAGTTGAGAATTTGTACGAGAAGATTTAAAGTAAGATAAGTCTTCCCCTTATTTAAATTTATTCTCTATTAATTGGGAAATGAGTTTAAATAAGAAAAAATGATATAATTAAGAAGAATAATGTTATTTTTATAAAATTAAAATATAAAATTTATATTTAAATATATAAAAGATAATGAGATATTTATTAATAAATATTATTTTATTAACAAGCCCCCTAATTTTTCTATGTTTGGCTTGTTAACTAGATTTGATATTAAAGATAGGAGTGACAATTTAGATCATCACATAATTATTTGATACGAATTTGATGATAATAACCGTATTCGAGTTAAGAATAAAAAAAATAATACAAATAATAAACAAATTATATTCATATTAACTAATTCTTAAATGAATTATATTTTTGTTTAACCTCATCATTTAGCTAATTTGTTTAAAATATAATTAGTTAAATGAATCGTACTTTATGTCGAATTTGTTTAAAACACAAATATGTTTAATACACTTAATAAACCAATATTTAAAATTTTAAATTAACAAATTATTTTGTAAAACATGGCAATTTTGATGAAACTATGTTATTCTTTTATATGTCTGAATATTTATTATTTGTTATCATATTTTTTTAAAATAATTTATTATTATATTTAAATATTTTATTATATATATAATTATAATTATATTGAATTTCATATTTTAGTTTAAAATTAAATAAATTAAATTCATATCAAATTGTATAACGAATCATATTTGCATTGAATCATATGTAATAGGACTTAATCATGTCTAATTGTGTTAATCATGTTATATTCATATTGTGTTATATTATTTGTTTGATAAACAAATAATATTCATATTTTGAATTTTGACATAATTAATAAATAAATTATATTTATGTCTAAAAAATTTTGTTATACCTACTTAAGGCACAACACGAATATGATTCATTAACACAATTGACATCCCTAACACAAATACGACTCACTTAATAATCGTATCTAATCATGTTGTATCGTATCATTCATTTTATAAAAGAATCATATTAGTATTTTAAATTTTGATATTATTAATAAATAAATCATATTTGTGTAAGTAAAAAAATTTTGTTGTACTTATAGATGACACAGACATGAATATGATTTGTTAATACAAATTGATATCCTTAATTAAAGATGGGGGTGGTCCTTTAAATTAATATATGGATAAAAATATATATAGATATAGATGTAAATATAAATTAATATTAAAAAATATATAACATTTCTATGCTAAAGAAGATAGTATTATCTTATAGATGTAATTTAATTATATATTATTAATAAAGTGATAAAGTTAACAATAATTTTATATATTATTAATAAATATCAAATTTATTAAGCACAAATTTTATATCTCAATTTGGTGAGTGTAACCTTATTGATTCAATTAATAAAATAACTTGAGTATTATAAAAGGGTTGAAGTTCAAAACCCTCTGCTCACACCATATTAAAGAGAGATTTCGTTTTTTTTCTAATAATAATAATAATAATAATAATAATAATAATAATGTGAATTTAATTATGATTTGCTTTTATTAATTCGTTCCTGATTTATTTTATTATTGTAGACATTTTTTCTAAAAAAACAAAAGGTAAAAGATATATATGCTCTAAGCATATTTTAATTTGATCCGTATAAAATACACTTAAAAGCATATTTCACTTCATTAAAAAAATTTGTTAGTCTAAATCGTTTATTAATTTTTGTTATAATTTACTGTAATACTCTATTATTAAAATTTAAATTTGTGTCCCACTTGGTTAAGTCGTTGATTTATTATGATTTTTATTTGGAGATTTTAGACTGAGTTTTATTAATTTATTATAATATTTATATGCGAATAGGAAATCATTCTTAGTTAGCTTTTAGAATAAGTTCTATAATTCTTATTTGACACCTTCTAATTTTAATTAATTATTTAAAAAGTTAAATATATTAAATTATTAAAAAAATTTTAAATTTACGAGTTAAATGAACGAATTGCAATTACATAACTACTAAAATTAATAGAACTAAAGCACGTATTTAATCAAAATTTAAGAATATAAACTTCTTTTCCTTTTAAAAAAATTATAATTAAATTATTAATAAATATTAAGTCATAGATTAAGGACGAGAACCCAAAATGGATATGGGTTTGAGTTGTTTGGTGAGTCGGTGGGTGTAGTGTTTGACGATGGGACTAAATGCAACGTTCTCATCACGTAAATGTCTTTTCAATCAAATGGTTTAATTTAAAATAAAATAAAATAAAAGAATATTCCTTATTAACTGGAGCAGGCGGCCATTTAACTCCATTGGCTCCTATGGATTTCTTAATATTATGGGATAACATTGTTAATAGAGAGTTTTGCTAACAAATATATTTAAAGTATTTGTTAAAAATTTTTATATTTGACAAATCATATTTTTAATATATTAAATTTATTATTAATTATTATATTAAATATTAAATATTAAAATTATTATAAATAACAAATATAAAAATTTTAATAAGTGTCTTAACAAAATTTATATTGAAAGTTCAACAATTAAGTTAATTATCATATTCAATTTACTAATTAATAATATATCAACTTATAAATATTAATTTAAAAAAAAATAGAGAGAATCAATGCGTTAAATAGGCACAGTCATTAGATTATCACATGAGCTCAAAAATTAATGTTAAAAATAAGAATTTAGATAACAGTCCATAAATTTTGTATAAGGTAAAATTGGAATATATTATTATTATTATTATAAATAGGGCCCACAAAAGGGAGTGACGAGGAAGGTACAATCCAACTACAAAAATATAAGTTGACCTTTACCTCCTTGTCCAACAAGTAAACTCAACTTTCCTCCTCATCCATCTTTGACTAGTCAAAACGCCAACATGTAACAAGTGACGTTGGCATCTTCCTTTGACATTCATTTGCCAATCTGGAAATCAGAGATACTTTTAGGTAAGTTTGGTGGGACCCAAGTGAAAAATTAAATATAATATACTCCAAATAAGAAAGTCGCAAAATGCTATAAATACAATTTTTTAAAATAAATTAATACAATAAAATTTATATAATTACTAAATATCTTGTATTTTCATTAAAATGCTGTGCATTTAAATTTTTTAATAAATTATTATTTACAAATTAATATAATATAATAATATTAGTTAACCAAAGTATAAAACTAATGCAATTATTTAAAATAAATATTATGACAGTGAATATTATGAAATTTTGTTAATGTATGGTTGTATAGAAAGTATATGTAACTCTAATATTATTGATAAAAATTATGTATGGGTATTATTTTATTTTTGTTATTATTTTATTATGTTGCTAATAATGAATTAGTTCATAAATTGAATAAACTTCTATAATTGTAGAGATTTTCATTGTTTGCGAAGATTACCATTAACAAGATTTTTTCAATTAATGCATTTACCTAATTTAAAACCAACTTTTTTTATTCTTGAGGTGCTATTATCGTAAGATAAAATTACTAGATACTACATATTACCCGAAAAATAAATTTCGCTAAAATTTCATATTATTAAATATTTTATCAATTTTTTTATAATACCGTTAAAATATTATAATTTTAAACAGTGTCGAGATCATTATGCACCCATTAAATAATTTACGCAAGTGTTACTAGAAAATTACGTACCTTCAAATTTCAGCCATCACTTAACTTTTACTATCTTTTCTGTGAAAATCCTTTTTTGACAAAAATCATTGAACAGCATCTGTGATTCTAGTACAAAAGTGATTTGAGTCTCTCCAAAAGAGGACTCAAAATAATAAATAAAAAAAATAACAGAAACTTCTATTTGTGTACATGCCTACAATTTTGAATATAGATAACCCAAATGTAGTAGAAATATACAACCCACCAACCAAAACAACCAATCAACCATAAATAATGCAATTAACAAATGAACTTGATCTTATTCTTCTTACTTAAATCTAATCCCTCCCAGAATCTTAAACCTTCCCAATTCTGTGCAAATTTCAGTACAGCAAAGAGTCAAGGAAAATGTCACGCTCCCTTGGTTCTTCCTTGGGCTGAGCCTCATGCGTGTAAGACCCCAATGGGTTTCCAAATCCTTCGAATCCGAACCCACCGGGACTCTGCAACATTTCTAAGGTGAAGGGGGATTGGCCTTCCCATGACGGTGCCCTCAGATTGCGAAGAGGATTGTTAGGGTGAGGAGCCAAAGTCGACGCCCTTATGGGCACAGTTGCATTGTTTGTATTGTTGTTGTTGTTACAGTTATTGTCGTTGGTAGTGGTGGTGGTGGTGAGCATCGGCCGACTGCTGCCACCACGAGCCACCGGAACATCATGGTTGTGCTTTCCCTCGTAAGTTGTGATCACTGCTCTATGATCATGACATGCTCTCTCAACATGCTTTCTAACCGGACAACCTGGATATGTACATTTGTAGTAGCTCCTACAAGCAGTAACAAAAGAAACAAAATTAGAGATGATTCAAATGAAAGTTTCAGTCCAGAAAGTGAATCCCTAAAATTTGGGATAAAACAAGATGCAATAACCAAGGCATAAATGCTAAAAAGGTTAAAACATGAGCGCTAAAAAATAAGTCAAATTTTCCAAAAAGAGAGGGCCTATAAACAAATTCCACATTTTAAGGTTTGTAAACAAGGATGGGTTTGCTATTACGGCGATTCGAGTGTCTTTTGATATTTGACATTTGAAACTTCCATTCTATGACAATTGTAGCTTAAAAATTATCACACTGTAACACTAAACCGACCCAGGATATTATATCAGTGATCTATTTAGGGCATTCGAGCAATAACCCAAGATACCTAACGTTTGGAATCTCCATAAGCAATTATCACAAAAGTTCAAAAAGAGATAGATTTACCTTGGATTTGGATTTCCCTTAACAACTTTTTGCCCATATTTCCTCCATCTATAACCATCATCAAGAATATCAATATCACTTGTGGTTTGAACCACAACTCTAGGTTCTCTCACTGTTCTACTTCCAGTTGCTGAAATGCCTTCACTTTCCCCTTCAATTTTCCTGTATAACAGCAAGCAAGCAAATATCAATACAAACATAGTACTTGCATAATAATATCTCAAACTTGAACATTTAGATAACTGTCAAACTTACCATCTTTTGGCTTCCGGTTCATCTTCATCATAATCATCTCCTCCTGATTTAGTTCTCTGTGATCCCTGATCTACATCATCATCTCCGACTGATATCGAAGAATTCTCTGGTGTTGCAGCTGAATCCATCTGTCCACTTCTATGTGTAGTAAATGATTGATCTTGGATTTCAGCTGAAGGTTGACTATTGGCTTGGATTGCATTAGAATTAACGGATGATGATGATGATCTCCTAGTAGATTGAGGCTTAGGATGATTATGACTACCCTTATAAACAATCTCAGTTATTTGCCCATCTAATGATCTCTCAACTTTCTTCTTGGTTGGACAATTTGGGAATGTGCACTTGTAATAACTTCTTGGATTTTCACTTCCCTTCACTTGTTTTTGACCATATTTTCTCCAGTTATACCCATCATCTGATTTTCTACTATCCCTAATTAGCCGAGATTGTTGATAGTTGTTACCACAATCTGACTGGTACCCATTATTACTGCCCTTATTGTTAGCTTGTAATGTTGAAATCTCAGAGGAAAAGCGCTGCACAGATTTCACATCTTGGTTGGTAGATTCTTGATAGCTCCATGGTTGTTGCTGCTGACGCTAAAAACATGAACAAATTAAAACAATTAATGATAATTAAGCACACAGTAATATCAAAACAGATCAAAAAAGTTGTTACATACAGTTGGAATTGTGGTTGTAGAAGATTGAAACAAAGTTGATGACGTTGAGTTCTTTCTGGTTTGTGTCTGAAAGGAGAAATCAGATTGATTCTTATCTTCCTGTTTGACACTTGGTTGATTACTGCTAGAATTGTTCTTCCAATTGAAAGCTTGAGATGCAAACGACCCAGTAGTCGGAGATGCAAGAATCTGTACATAAAAACAAGAAAAACAAACCAACCCGTCAATCAAATTATGCACACAGAGCAAACAAGTACCATTTTAAAAACAGAGTTTCCCCATATTTATCAAGCCATCCGTTTCTTTTAACAGAAAATAACCAATTTTTTTTTTTTTTTCATTGAATTATCTTCCCTTATATGCAATCAAACAAAAACCAAACACCAAATCACTAAACTTACGTTCGACGAGTTGAGCAAAACGGGGGAATCTAGAAGCTCAGCTGGGCTGAGACCAGGAGGTATAGCAAAGAAAGAAGAAGGAGAGAACAGAGGAGGGGATATGGGCAGAGAAGGAGGTTGAATAGACTTGAACTTCGGAACCCCAGACCCAGTTCTCTCAGCTATACGATCCGATAACCCACGAACCGTCGTATTACTATTGCCGGCGCTGTTAAGTTCAGCCGGCGCCGGAGAAGCAAGAAGATCGGTGAAAGGAGTTGTGGTCATGAATGGATGAGTTGAGAAAGTGAAGTTATTTGTCGGGTGTGAGTTTGACAACGAATCTAAATTTGCTGAAGAAGAGGCCATGGAAAACGAAAACAGAGTAAAAACATAGGAGGGGGATTTTGAAAGAAGAGGCTGTGAAATGAGAAATGAATAAGTAGGTGAAGAAAAGCAGAAGAGAAAGAAGAAGAAGATGGTCACGTCTTGAACACGTTGTCAGTTAATAATATTGAAGTCCCCACGTTTATAAATTGTTTCACAGAGAAACGTAGTTTCTCTATTTATATCAAATTGGTGCTAAACCTCTATTTAAATAACAAAATTTACCCTAAAGTATCAAAATTTTCTCAATAAGCAGAAACCATTTAAATTTTATCAATATAATGGCATCATAGTTAAAAATATTTAATTTTTATCAATATAATAGCATTATAGTTCTTAAGTTTGACTATTTGATACACTAAAATTTACATTAACCAAATTTACTTTGTTTACACTAATTAGTTAGCACTAACGCAGCTATTTATTTTATTAGATTATTGAATCAGTGTCAACTAATTAATGTCACCCTAATGGTGTGTGTAAGTTTTATTTTACGTAGTATTATTTTTATTTATTTTTAATATTTTATTATATTAATATTATTATCATAAATTTACAAAATTCTCTCCAGATTTATGTCTAAAAATTAGATAATTTTTTTCAATAAGAAAAAATTTATCTCAATAATATTATTAAACTTTTATTATTAGTAAAGTTTTTCTTGTGATTATGATAATTTTGATGTATTTTGAAAATAAAACTAAAAGAATATCATTTAATAAATAAATTGTAGTAAAATTCATGCATTTGTACATTAATATTTGATATTTAGAGATTTTAATTTATAACGACTATAACTTAAAAGTTATTATATTATACTACAATAATGAACAGAGTTATAAGTGATGTGAGTTCTGTAGTTTTATTTATTTGGACTGGAGTTATGGGCTTAGAAGATATAAATTAATAACTTGTACCATTATCTACAAAATATTAAAAGTTTAGAGATTCAAATGTTACTATCTCATTCTATTTTGTCTTTATTTTATCTTATAATAGGATGTTTCTGGGAAGCTAGAAGGGTTTGACCGTTGAAAAATGGGCAAGCGTTTCTGGGTTCCTTCCTTTTTTTTTTTTTGGTTCAAAACTCGTGTGTTTGACTGGATGGCGGCACAGCCTCAAACTAAGATATGTTTTTATTTTGCATACGTTTCCGGTACGCGTATACAATAATAGGCCTTTTCTTGGAATAGCCTTTTTTTTTTTTTTTTTTTTGTAACCAAGGTGTCCGGGCCAGCTTACGCGCACCTCGACTATTTCTCGAAAAAGACTAGTGCAGCATCCCACCGCCACGACCCCCAACTTAAATTGCTTCTCCCCAATTGGATGGATGGTCATGATTAAGGGGATCGTTTATTTGTTTGTCTTCCTTCTCAATCCCATTTGTTTTTAGCATTACGATAACGGAACGAGAATAAATTATTTGTAAGAAACTAATAAAATAAAATAATGTTGTGCTTTTATTGCATATAATAAAATAATGTAGTACTAAAAAGTAATAAAAATAAAAATAAATAATAATACAAATGGGAGAATAACAAATTCTTCTTGTAATTTTCAAAAATTACAAATATATACTTTTTTTTTGTTTTCGTGATAAGTACCCTCCTAAGCCTAAAATTAATAACAAATATTTTTATAATATTATTTTGTTAATTAATTTATAATTTTTTTATTACATACTATTATCCTCGTAACTTTTATGCGTTATATTTAAAATGTTTAGTGTAACTTTTTATAAAAATTGAGAATATAATTATAATCATACTATAAAACAAGATAAAATTAACTAATAAAATAATTTAGTTGAGTTATTAGTCATCGGTTCTAAATTTTAGGTATATTTATTATCAAAACAAAATAGGTTGTATTTATGATGTTTTAAAATTAGAAAAAATATTATATAATTGTATAAAAGAAGTTTATATAAGACTTTGTATTATAATATTTTATGTAAGAGTTTGTATTCAAATCAACGGAAAACGGACACTAAATTATTAAATAGTGTACTTATTATAATGAAATCCATGAATACTTTTAGATAATAACTTCACCCTTTCTTGAATACCTTTCTATGTAATAATATCTTTTATAAAAATATTAAAAAATACTTTTTAAAATAATGTAAATTAATATGTTAGAATTTTTAATTTTAAATAGTTTAAAATTTAATAATTATATGAAAAATAATATCAGATTATTATATTAATTTATATAAATAAAATTTTATATCAAACCACTTATATGGAACGAAGTATCCATTATTGTTCTTCAAAATTGTCTTTTACATTTTGTTATAACCATCTTCATTTCAATAATTGTCATTATCATGTATTTATTTATTTATTTATTTATCATGATCATGACATAATTTATAATTTAACATACATATTTATGTCACAAAGTTTTATCAAATTATATTATATACGATGTGACAATGATTTTGTTTGGTATAGCTTCTTCAAATAATTTTGTTTTAAAAAATAGATTCTATATAAGTCAAATTTTAATAATGAAAGGTTTAGAAAAAAAGTTATTTATTAGTTACTAAGTGTAACTTTTAGAAAAAATTAATTCATTATTTTAATAAATAACTCTTTTAAAATTATTTTATTGAATAATAAAATAATTTAAATTTAATAAAAAATTTAAAAATTATATTTCTTCAAAAACTCAAACTTAAACTTCTCTAAATATATTCTTAATTTAATTTTGTGGATGGCAATATAGGTAGTATGTGTCTTGTGCTTGAAATTTATATCTATCTATCGATTTATTTTAACTTTTCGAAAGTAAGAATTTATTAATAATAGTTATTAAATTAATTCAATGATTATTATTTTATTATATTTTGTGAATTAAATTTAATAATACTAGTTGATTTTATATTTCACACATAAAAAACAAGAAAATGAGATATAAATAATGTCACAAATTTTTATTTATTAAAGCGTAAACTCTCCAATTTTATAGTGTGAACTCTCCAATTTTAGAATGACCATATGTAAACGAATCCATATGTATGTCTATATTTGATGACATGTATCTTTCACTTTTAAAGTTGTTTCTGGAAGAGACGGCTGCGGCGTTACGTGAAGTCTCTACAATCTAGAAGGTGAATGACAAACTCGTGATGACGTGTAACAAAGGGCAATGCCTTATCGTCCAAATAGAAGATGTTCGTCTATCTTCCCTTACCTTGCAAAATAGGATTTGATGTCTAACGTGGGACCCACATAGAGAAATTGTAATATTGTCTTTTCCGATACACGAGGAGTAATATATATAAATTGGTGTTAAGAACGTACTAGACATTGATGCATTAAGATTACACAATATTGGTAATTAGTTGTTAACTATTAATTATAAAATAAGTAGATCTCATCAAATTAATATTATTAAATATATTTTATAACTTTTTTAATTTAAATAAAAATTAATAACATCAATCATGCCCTAAAATAAATTATAAATTTGAGTATGTGATTTTGAAATTATAATTATTGTAAGATAAAATTTAAAAATATTAAATTTTATTTAAAAGATAAATAATTTTTTAAAAATTAATATTATAATACATTTTGTAATTTTTTTAAATTAAGTGAAAAACAATAATTCTAAACATATCAAAACTCATTATATAAAATAATTAATTATGACTTGCATAAAAATTAAAAATTAGTTTACCTATGAATATTATTCTAAAATAAAAATAGAAGGAATGTATAACACGGGTCGTGCTAATAGTACCCATCCTAATTGGTGTTTTAAAATTTGTATTCCAGCTTATATGAAGAATAATGTCATTATTACGTTATCTTATATATTAATTATTATTTTAATTTATAAATATTTTAAATTATAAAAATTAATATGTAAAATAATGTGATAAATATGTATAAATTTTTATGTTATTTAAAATATTATATTAAAATTTTTAATCTTTTTTTAAATAAATAATTTAAATTTTTTATAATAAAAATTATAAATATAAGAAAATAAGATTCGATACTCCAAAAGATTTTAACTTATATTTTAATTAATATAAAATGATGTGAGTGATGAATTTGTTATATATAAAACGAATTTTTACAAAATTCTCTAATTTTTTTCTCTCCATAAATTTTTAAACTCTTTTTCAATCTCTCAAATTTTTTATTTAAAATTATTTATAAAAATCTTATTTAAATTTAAAACAACATTTTATTTTCAAATATTTTAATAAATTTGATTTTTTTTAAATTTAATTTTAAAAATTTTGTCATTAATATTTATGAGAGTCACTCTTATAAATAAATCATAGAAGGTACGCATCCATATGAAAAGAATACGATACCTCGCCGATTAAAGGAAAAGCTTTCCTCTTATTTGAGCTCTTATTTACTTACATTAACAGATGTTGATTGACTGGCTGTAGGTGGCGCCAACCACGCAAGCCGTTTTAATCATGAATTGATATCTATTCAGTGGAAAAATAACAAGAGGGGGTCTAATAAAAGTCGAAGGTAAAATGTAATTTGGAGTTGAGTTTTAGCGGTTAATCATTTGGTCATATATGAAACCTTAGTCATGCATTCAATTATGCTCACATCTCTTTTAATTTATTTTTTTATTATTCATTTTCTTCAACAAAGCAATTTATTGTCTGTTTTTGCTACAATAATTTGTGAGGGTTTTGTGTCAATTCCTTTCAAAATTTGTCCACCACAACTCCATTTAATTTTCAATATGAAATTCAATTATACAAACTGTGCTAAATTTACGATTCTGCCATATATTTTATATTAATTTTTATACACAAATTTTTAAAAGAATTTATATTTTTAATATTATTATATATTTTAACTTAATCTACAAATTCATCTAAGATGTTTTTACTTTTATTATTTGAATAACTATTAATTTTTGTAGAAAGATAATTCTAAATTATATTTTGAAAGTCATTAAATAAATTTATTTATTGTTTTAATTTAGCACAATTTTTTTTTTATATTTTATTTATAATTTTTGATAAAAATTTTAAATTTATCTGATATAAGAGGCAAATAAAAGTTATGTCAATTATTTATGACTTTTATATTTATCACCCGAATCATCATGTACCTCACCGCCGATCATGGGCTATCCTTTGCAATTATTTATTTGTCATAATCTAGCGTCAACTTCGTCATGTGTTGTATGGTTCTCTAGGCTTTTATCCTATTCTTTATGGTTCAAGTGAGACTTTTATAGACCTTTGTTTCTTGGCCCTCTATCAATCATCAATGTAGTAATGTCGAAATCCTGTGGCTCTGGCAAATCAAAGAGAGAAAATAAAAGAGTTGAGAGAAATTAGGAGTTTTAGATTGAAACTTGGGAATGTTTTATTAACAAGGCATAATTATAATTAAACAAATTATCAAGGGCATTATAAATATTTAACCGTTAGCTGCGGGGTAAAATCTCACCACCAAATACACAGTATAATTAGACAAATTTTGCAACTGAATGCCAGAATTTAGCAACATGGAGTTTACCCAAACGTAACCTAACTAGATTTTGAAGTTGTTTATCATCCACTAATATCTGGCCCTCCATATGACTTGGCACTTCTACAATGTGTGTTGGAATTTACATAGATGGCTGAAGACTCGTCAAGATATCAAATATATAAGTAGGTAATAATGGTCGACATCTATCAAAGAAAATTTTAGAATTTTATTATAAGTGATTCGTACTTGGTATGGTGATTCTTTGTGCCGAAGTTTATTTGGATATAGTTGAATTATTATATTATATGGATGCAATAATATAAAGGATGATTTTATAGTTAATAAAAAAGCTTTAAGAACTCACGTAAGTATAGATTGTTGGGATATATGAATCATTTTTTAATAAAAAATTATATTGTAATTTAGAAAAAAAATTTTAGTCTATTTCTTATTATTAGTTTCTTTATTATAAGAAATTCCTTATTTTAATAATTATATATTCCCGAAAATTACCTTATTAGCTCAACATATAGAATGAAAATTAAAATAAAATAAATTGGTTATTACAAATTATTTATTTATAGAAAGATCAAATTAACTTGTCAAATAAACTTTAAAATTTTTAAAAATAAATAATTATTATAATAAAACCAAATTTATTGGCTGTTGTCGCCTCCTCAGATCATTCATAGGGATTCCATCTTAATTCTTGAATAATCAATTTTCATTTTATTTAAGTTTATATTATTTTCTTGTCCATGTTAATGGGTTCACTTCTGTACTCTAAAAGATTTTGTTTTAAAAAATTACTAAAATATAAAAATGAAAAGGAAGTAGAAGAATGTTGGAGTAAAGTCCATTATTTATTTCTGAGGACCTTAGGATAGTTAATTGATAATACCCCACTAATTATCTACAACGAAGATTTATCATTAAAATTAAAAAAAAAAAAATCACTATTCATACAATTACCATGATAAAAGAATATTTCTAGTAACACAATATTAAGCATTTAATTCTAATAAAAATCAATACATAATTCCTAATTATACTCCGCCATGAATAATCTTTAATTAATTGGTAAATATAATTAACCAAAGTAAACGCAATAACTCTGTTTTCACTACTTGACTAAATTATACGTAAAATTATATATTTAACTCTGTGTTTAAGAAAAAAAAACAGTATATCACTTCACTTCTCATTGGAAGATCCCATCACATCAGACACTGTAATACTCGTAGATTTCTCTCCAACAGAATTGGTCCAGAAAAATTCAATAATTGATAGCAAAATGTACAGAATATCACTTCACCTGACTAACAAAAAAGAAATAGAAGAAACGGTAGCCTACCCCTTCAGCAGTTTTCAGAATCATCAGATTCACCAGAATGACATGAAACAAATATAGAGCAGGACCTGTAACTTCGCAAATTAGATTCAACAAGATCTGAAAAACTACATTAATAGAAATCTCATTAAATATTACATATTCTTCGCAAAGCTAGGGAGAGACATAATAAGAAAGAAAACTGCGAAAGTGATGATCATTTCTTGGCGAAAGGAATATCCACAAGCCAATTTGAGATTTCCTATGAAATGAGGCATAGAACCGATCCACTTCCATAAAGTTCCAAGGGTTGCAAAGGAAATTTCAAGTTGATATTGGTTATGGGTTGAGAATGGGAATCATTTCTTGGCGAAAGTGACAGCCATGGGATTCTGAGGGGTGATTTTGAAACCCTGAAGGGCCTGCATTGCCATGGATGACTGCACATCATCTTCAAATTCTAC
>JAWDEX010167278.1:0-16786 GCA_035221805.1 Trichilia hirta | reverse complement strand
TGAATAATGATTTTGAAACTATAATGTGGAGTCCAAAAATAAAAGTTTTAGCCCATTAAGTCTTCGTTCTGTAGAAATAAGAATCATCTCAAAAGCTCTCCTGAATGAAAAGTTACGACCTGTTTACTATCACTGCATCAACGATAAAAATAAATACAAATTACCAACAACTTAAAATTTATTCCAAAGACCAAAAATATGCATAATTTGAGAAAATTAATTATATTCAAAGTGTAAAATGATGAATTTAAACCTTAGTACTCATACACTTTTATGTACTCATCAATATAACATACTTAATACAAACCCTTACGCATATTTCAAGAGATTAAAAAAAGATGATTTTTTTATCTTACTATTGTATATAGATGAGATGTTGGTAGCAGGCCCCAACAAAGATCATATCAAAGAATTAAAGGCAGAATTTGCTAGAAAATTTGAAATGAAAGACTTGTAACTGGTAAACAAGATTTTAGGGATGCAAATTCACCGAGATAGAAATAATAAAAATATTTGATTTTCTCAAAAAATTACTTAAAAAAGATCTTATGGCATTTCAACATGTAAATTTATAGGCCAATTTTTATCCTACTTCTTATTAATTTTTAGTTATTTTCCAGTATGAGTCCTAGCAGTGAAAAAGAGAGGATAGAGATGTCTTGAGTACTATATGCATTAGTAGTAAAAAGTTTAATGTTCGCTATAATTTGTACAAAATTAGACATTACACATGTAATGAGAGTAGTTAGTCGGTATATGACAAATTCTGGTAAAGAGAATCCTAAGATACATTAAAGGAACCTCAGATATTGCATTATGTTGTGGTAAATCAGACTTAATTATCATTGAATATGTTGATTCTGATTATACAGGTGATCTTGATAAAAATAAATCTACCGCAGGTTATTTGTTTACTCTTGCTAACGGAGCTGTAACCTAGGTTTCAAAACTGTAATCAGTTGTGGCTACGTCAACAACAGAAGAAGAATATGTAGTAACTACACAAGCTAATAAAGAGGTAATATGGTTAAAATCAATATTGGAAAGACCGGGGCACAAAGAAGAAAAAATTTCTCTATTCTGTGATAGTCAGAGTGCTTTACGTCTTGCAAAAAATCTAATATTTTATTCAAAGACTAAACACATACGAGTTCAGTATCACTTCATTCATAAAAAAGTAGAAGAAGGCACAGTGGATATGTGTAAAATTCATACTAAAGATAATCTAATAGACTTTTTGATGAAAGCAATCAATACTGACAAGTTTATCAAGTGTCAATCCTCTTGTGGCCTAATGAAAACGTGAGCAACATAAAAATGGCAAGATAGAAAGAATGGTTAAGATGTTTAGAAGAATGCTGAGTTCATGAAGCTTGATAGAGTTCAAGTCAAGCAGGACATTTGTTGGATTTGTCTTGAATTTATAAACTTAGACTTATTGAAAAAGCTTTGTAAAATTTTCTAAAAAAGACAACTTCTAGTGAATGATTGGTAAAACTTCTTGTAAAAGTTTGATAAAGTTTCTTGAGAAAGTTTAATAAAACTTCTTATGGAAGCTTGGTAAAACTTTCTTTAGAAGCTATCGTTATAATATAAGTTTCTTGGAGAAGCTAATTTATTGTATAAATTTTTTAATTTTATAAATACCTCTCATTTGTAAGCATTCATTAAGGTGAAAATACAATTAAGTAAGAATATCCTAAAAGAGAAAAAAAAAAAAAAAACGAGAGAGTGTTATCTCCTATTAACAAAAGATAATATGATTGTTTTTTTCTTGTATAAAAAAGAGAAGTTATAACTATTATTTTTTTATAGTAAAATTTTTTTATCTTATTCGTGATTTTTACTATAATTAAAATTTTTATATAAAATTTACTCGTTTAATTTTGTCTTTATTTTATTTTATTTTATCTGTGATTCCACTTTATTCGATCACTTTTTTGCGCAACATTTGACGCACATAATGAGCTTAAATTTTTAAAAAGGATAATTATGTTTATTTAGTTAATATTTATTTCAACAATCATGTTTTAAAATATAATTTTTTATATAAATTAACCTATTTAAATTATATTATTATATTATTACATATTGTATATAATATTTTTTTGGCTCTAATAATTTTAATAACATTGTTACAACCACTATTTATTTATTTGTTTTAGGTACCAATTATTATCGCTTGGCAAAAGTCTCTACAACTATCTGACGAGATTTTGACGAGATTGAAATCTCATTAATTCATGCGCGAGGAATGACATGAAACTTCATTGGTTGTCTTAGTCCTTCGTACTTATCGGAAACCGAACTGTAACTATCGACTTTTCTAACTCTTTAACTGACATTGGCATTGGATCTTTTTCTCGAACTCGCTAGACACATTTTAATAACAATAAAACCAACGATATCAATAGTCTCTTAGCACGCAGAGATATTACTGATATTGGGGGGCCATACCGTGAGCTCATTTGGATTTGGGTGTGACCTGAATTGTCCCTTTTAGAACAGCGGAAGAGTTGGTTAAATTGCCCATTTTGGGGTATTAAATGAACTGACGTTGCATTTATTAATATTTCAGTTGAATTATTATTGATTTGAGATCTGGGTTTGTTCTGATTGAAGATGGGGAGCTCAGATGGGGAGCGTGTGATTGCTGTGATCATGGTTGGCGGTCCTACGAAAGGCAATGGAATTTTTTCCGTCATTAACAATTGGAAATTTAATGCATTAACGAATCTATATCGTATCCGAATTGGTATTTAACAGGAATTATTCTATTTGAATGATCAGTGTGATTATATTGGGAAGCTTTGATCTTTGGACGAAGAAATGTAATCCCATTTCTTAGATTTCACTGAAATTTAATATGATTGATTTAATGAAAGCTACAAAACTGTTTGTTGAATTGTGTTGACACAGGCACTAGACTCCGGCCATTGTCATTGAATATTCCAAAACCTCTTTTCCCTTTAGCAGGACAACCAATAGGGCATCGCCCAATTTCTGCCCGCAAAAGAGTATATTCATGTTGCCTTTCTGAATTCACTGCTGTTATTTCGAACCTCATAGTTTTTACTGCAGGTTTGATTGAGATTGCTATTGCTGTTATAGATTCCAAACCTGGCACAGATCTATCTTGTTGGGTTCTACGAGGAGCGTGAATTTGCATAGTATGTCTCCTCAATCTCCAATGAGCTTAAAATCCCTGTCGGGTAACTTCTTGATTTTCCTCTTTAGACCGAGTTCTTGATTATTCTTCTGATCATTCTTATTTTTGGTGTTTCCATTAGATATTTGAGAGAAGACAAGCCTCATGGTTCAGCTGGTGCTCTCTATGACTTCAAAGATCTGATCATGGAAGACAACGCGGTTATTACCTGAACTTGATAAGTTTGCAGTAGGCATGATCTTTTGTTTAAATATTTTGATCTTTGCAAGATTGCCTTTTGTACCTACTGCATTATGACACGAAAACAAGTGCACATGCGTGTGCAGATTGCTATAATTTTTTTAGATTGTACTTGTTTGCTTTGTTGTAATTAGATATTTAATGCATGTTTCTTTTCCACAGTCACATTTCTTCTTGCTGAATTGCGACGTTTGCTGCAGTTTTCCACTGCCAGAAATGCTCGGTAATTCTCTTCTAGTGAGATTTGATTTTTCCATTTTCTGTATGAACTTAAATTTTCTAATTAGTGTTTTTCCTTAATGTTTTATATGTATTATCCAAGTGAAGCGAGGCTTGGTTGATTTAAGTAAAACTCCTATACTTCAATGTTATTATTTTTTTAGTTACTTACGACCTCCAGGAACAATAATTATTATCTTTTTCCCTTCATGTTTCAGATGCTAACAGAAAATATGGTGGGATGGGAGATATACTTGTCGTCAAGGTTAGTCAGAACACACAAAAGTTGTTCACATGGACACTAATTTCTCTTTTATCTCCATTTTAACTTCAATGTTCTCTTACTGAACAGGTTTCTGCTGCTAGACAGCCAGTTCGGTTAACTGGTAGCCGATCCAGTTACCAATGAGTTGTTGCATTACACGGAGAAACCTGAAACGTTTGCAAGTGCAAGCTCAGAGATCTGACTTCTTTTTAACATGTTAATAGGCCATTGGTATCGCTGAGAATGGTAAATAAATTTCAAAACAGTTTACTGCCATGCTCAGGCAATACTTAAGTATTTCTCTATTTTCCTTGGTGTTGTAATTTTCATGATGTAATGAAGGTAAGTGACTGAATAAACTGTGGAGTTTACGTATTTACACCGGAAATCTTTACTGCCGTCCAGGGTGTTTCAGCCTAATGGAAGCACAGAGGTCAGTGATCCAAGACTCTGCTGGTAGGATGCTAGAGTTTGGACTAAGAAGTTTCCAATACTTTGCTTTATTACTTTTACTGGCTTAAATGTCTGTGCATGGCTTTTCTATAACGAAAATTATAAACAAGGAGTTGACACATTTATTTGAATTTGTGCCATCCAAGAACTTCAGGTTATTGAAATTTGATAATCATAGGTTGTTTACAGATGAAATTTATTCTGTTGCCTTCTCTTCTTTACTTGTGTATGACATTGATTTGATCATGTGAAAATCAAATTTCTTTGTCATTTGCAGAAAATCTGAGACATGTTTCCAGCTTCGAAGCACTTCAGTTGGCTACTAGGTAACTAATTTCTTAAATTTTTTATTATTTAATTTTCTGATGCTCGGGATTTGCACAGTAAGCATGTCGCCTGAATTCTTAGGTCTTTTGCCAAAGTCAATGACCTTGCTGTGTTAATGACATGGAAAAATTATGGATGTAAGAATATTTGGATGTTTTACTGAATGGATCTTCAAAGTTTTTGCCTTTCATAAATTGTGAAACTGACTCACAAAAGGTTGTTTTGGATTCTCTATCTGATAGAGTCAGACAATTATGCTTATTGACGGAACTTACCACCTACTTAATGGTCTTTGCTTAGAGGGCCAAACCGCAACCAAATTTAAGTACAGCTAGAAGTCAGTTTGATTTGTAACTGCTTTTTCTTGTTTTCCCGAGCGATGACAACCCTTTATTACCAGAATATCAATTTACCTTGAGCCTGACTGAGATAGAGGTCTTATAGGGTGCTATATATTTACCATTGTTTTAACATTAGCATTGTCACACTGATGGAACATAAATGTCAACATATTAAAAGAGCTTCTGGTATGGATTTTGAAAAATTAGAACCAGAATGAAATCCTTTGGTTGAGCCTTTGAGGCTTTTACCCACTATAGGTAAGTGATGCCCTTCAAACTTCCCAAATTTCTTTATTAAAAAGCTAATTCTGAGCATGAGTAGATAACCAGTATTTCGCTATTGTCAATTTTTTATTTGAAAGATGATTTATCCTCTGATAAAAAATATTCATCTTTTGTTTCAATCACTGTCCTAATATGAGGTCCTTCAACAGGAATCTTCCAACAGATTACGTAAGATTGGATCAAGATATCCTGTCACCTCTTGCGGGAAAGAAGTAGTTCTATGATTATGAGACCATGGATTTCTGGGAGCAAATTAAAACCCCTGGGTATGCAAATCATTTAACATGTTTCATTGACACTTCACAACTCTTTCTGCCTCCATAGTCAACAAAGCACAGTGAACAAACAAAAGTCATCAAATAAAACTAGGTAAACAAAAGCAAAAGAGAAATTAAAATCAAAAGCTAAAGAATTTTGCAGTCTTCAAGTTGGACCTCATTGTTTTTAGTTAACTGACGCAGAATGTCCCTGAAGTGCTCTGCCTTGTATCTTGCCCAATTCCGGTTCACCTCTCCCCTGCTTTTGGCCAGTGGAGATGCTACCGAGAATGCCTCCATAATTGTTGATGATGGTTATGTTCATCCATCAGCAAAAATACATCCGACTGCTAAAGTATTTTTCTAAATTACTTACTGGGTTAATGTATGCACGCATATGCAGTAAAGTACTAAGGGGCCGGACTTCACTAAGAAAAATGTATCACTAGGAAAGCAAGAGAAAATCAATTTCTAATGTCGTACACCACATCAGATGTTACCTGAAAATGGTATATTGGCAATAGAACTATGGCATATGCAGTTCTTTCTGCTATGGCCCATCTTCTGTGCTAGTCTTCGAATTATTAGTGTGCAACTGAGCTGATTAGAGATTATAGAGCTAGTCATTTATTTTATACGCTTTCGTTTCCTCATTTCATTTTCCTTTATAATTTTTAACTTTACCAGTGCAATGGACTTTTCTGCAATGCATGGAAACAGATTGGTCCCAATGTCTCAATATCAGCAAATGCTCGTATTGGAGCAGGTGTAAGGCTCATCAGTTGCACCATCGTAGATGGCGTTGAGATCATGATATGTAAGCAATTTCAAAGATTTGAAGGGTGCGAGTCGAATAAATAGACATACGTACCTCCCACCAACTGCTACCAATTTTTGCGAAGCTTGACGCGTGTTTATCTTTTTCTCAGGAAAATGCAATCATTACTAACGCAATTGCTGGTGGAAGTCTCCTATTGGGAGATGGGCCCGTGTTCAGGCAAGTACTTCTAAATTATAAACGATGATTTTCTGATCTTTGTAGATTTGAATTCAATATTTCTGCCTCTACTATTCATTTCACTTAATGTTGTCCTCCAACAATTTCTTGGAGCATTTCTTTTTCCTTTTTCCACTTGATTGTGCCAATTTATTTCATGTTTGGTTGATCACTGGGTTATAGGCTGAAGGAGATTACCATGCTAAACTCGGGATCACAATCCTTGGTATCTTCTCAATGCACTCTCTTTCCCTCCCTTTACGGTTCTATTTTGTTATTATAAGGATTGCGTTCTTTTTAAGCTGCAGAATCTGACCATCTTTTTAATACATGACCCAGGCGAGGCTGTGGGTGTTGAAGATGAAGTGGTGGTGACTAACAGCATTGTCCTTCCAAACAAGACGCTCAATGTCGGCGTTCAAGATGAAATTATTCCATAATTGAGGTTCATAATTCCGACAAGTACTTATTCTTTGCATCGTTGTAATGATTGCTCTTTTCATCAATTTTCGAGTAAGGATGCCAACGTTTCAAATAGATCAATGCCCACTTGTAAATTGAGATTTTCTGTCAGAAAAAAAATTTTGATTATTGATTATCTTGGCATCGTAAAATCTGGCCCTATTTTTATTGTACAAAGCAGGAAATGGCAGTTTGTCACAATGTTAAATTTTACTAGGCGATAATTATGTTAGAACACTGGTGAGAATGAATTTTCTGATCTTCCTCGTCATCTATATTTTAGCCTATATGTTTAAAGAAACTATAAAGTAAATTAGAGACCCTGTGGTTATGATGCGACCATTCCAGAATCAATATTTACGGGCTCTAGGTCCAACCTTGGCTCTTTACAAGCATTATGCATTAGGAAAATACTGTTTCCAGACTTCGAATATAATAGCATAGGGTGGATATAAACAAGTCTGGAAACAATATAAACAAGTCTTCAAATCATAGGGTGGATATGAAAGAGCAAAATATAATAGCAAGCCGTATCAATAGGGGAACAATATAAAAGATTGATGCCAAAATTAATAGCATAAACCAGATTTAACATAAATGAGCTTCGAGTTTATGCCAAGATTACAAATTCAACCTCGTGCCATATTTGCACATATTTCAGTCCGAAGTCCAGTGTAAATGTGCTCATATCCTCACAGTTTGCCGGTGTATGTTACCAGAGCAGCATCTAGAGATTAGAAACTTCAGGTATCAATTGATGAATTTGATAGCCTTTGTAATGGCCTCCACTCCAAGATTTACGGCAACATACACTGCACAACAACTGCCATATCAATCATATTACTGTTCCATTAGGACAAAACGTCCAACTTTAAGTAAATTTAAATAAACCAAATTGAAACGTAGTCAATTGGTACCACCGTCACAGACTAACACAGAAAGATGACTTGATAGCATCATTTAGCATGTAGAAAACAAACACCACCATCAATGGCAACATGCCCCTTCTCATATGAGGAGTCTGTAATTTTGTTCAACGCTTGAAACAGTTTAAAGGTTCAATCAGAAGTCCTCTCACTTGTCAGAAATTAATTAAAAGTAACGCTTACACAAATAAGATAATGCAAACTGACTATGATGGTGAATTTACCAAATTAAATTTGAAAGATGCTATAACCATGTTCAATTACTAAAGTCATGCAGATCCGGGATAAAAAACTTAAGTCACTCCTCAAGACAAGTAAAGCAATATGTCACAGTTTCTTACAGCAACTTGTACAAACATATTTTTTGCAACATTCATCTTAATATGAAATGGCAACAAGGAATAAAGTAGACAAACCTCACAATTGATAAAGACTGTACAACCATTAATGCCAAATAGGAACTGATTCGAAGCAGAATGGTTCTTTTTTTTCCCATAAAAGACTGCAAGATGATATGAAGCCTCTTCAACCTTTCATAACTGATCACTGATCACAAATAATAGTCAATTTCTCAACTGATTCAAGAAGCAGTAAAGCCTAACAAGCAGCAAGTCAGTGACCACTGAATTTTTCATTCAATTGTAGTAAATATACGCAAGAAGGCCCTCAACACCAAAGAATCTGGAAAGGACATGGTTCATGAGTATATACAAATGCCAACGGGCTTTACGGAATCAAAGCTTGAATTGGCGAGGAAGACGGCCACATCTGCTCTGATATCTCAATATCTCCTTTGCTAAACCTTGATTACCTGTTAGTAGAAGCCCATCCAAAACCCTATTGAAAGTTAGCTTCCTTGGTATAAATCCTCTATCTACCATTTCAATCAACAACTTACCAGCAACCAACAAATCATCTGATTTTTTCCTCACAAACATTGCACTGATCAGAACATTGTACGTATCCAAGTTTGGCAAGCAATCCCCACTACCCATCTTCTCAAACAAATCTAACCCCTTTTCAATCTCTCCAGCCTCACAATAATAACGAATCAAAACATTGTATGTCTGCACATTTGGCTCACACTCATCATCCTTCATTCTTCTCATAAATTCCATTGCTCTTTCCATTTCACCAGCATGACACAACCCTCTAATAACCACATTATAAGTGGTTGAATTGGGCACATAACCTCTCCTCAGCATCTCCTCAAACACCAATATAGCATTCTCCACGCAATCCTTCTTGCATAAAACCTGAATCAGACCATTATAAGTAGCAACTGATGGGAGGACACCCTCCTTGATCATTCCATCAAAAACGTTTCGAGCTCTCTTAACCTCGCCCACGACTCCAAGCCCATGAACCACAGTCGTGTAAGTAACAACATCAATTTCACATTTCCTCTTCTTCATCTCCAAAAAGAACCTCCAAGCTTCCTCAATCTGACCAGCTCTAAAATACCCGTTAAGTAATATATTGTAAGTAGTCAAATTTGGGTCCAATCCTCTGTCTATCATCTCCTTCAAAACCTCTAAAGCTTTATTAGTCCTCTTCACCAAACACCACCCATTTGCAATCACATTATAACTAACAACATCAGCCTTAAATTTACCTCTAAAAACCTTAAATAAATTATAAGCTTTTTCAACCTTTTTCTTTTTACATAACACATCAATAATGGTATTAAAAGAACTCAAGGTTTGTCTGCAGCCATGTTCATGCATTGACAAGAAAATCTTCACAGCTCTATCAGCTTTCCCAGCAGAAACATACCTTTCAGCAATGATTGCAAAAGTTTTCGGTGTAGGGCCAAGGCGGAGGGATTTGATCCGGTACACGAGGGTCCATACAGTCTTGTAGTCGCGGAGGCGAGCAGCGAGATCAACGGCGTGGTCAAAGGAGGACGGAGAGTGAGCATAAGTTGGGTGGTGAGACAGGATATTGAAGAAGTAAAGAGCTTTGAAAGCATGATTCCATAGGCGTTTGAGGATTTGGTCGACGAGCTGTGGGGTCCAGTGGAGAGTGGGGCAGTGGAGAGTTTGGGTTAGGGTATGTGAGTCGGTGGAGTTGAGTATGAGACTTGTTAACGTGGCAGGGTCCGCTGCTGGTGGTAGTGGTGGTGGTGGCGGCAACGGAGACTGGGTGGTGGTCACGGTACGGGATGAAGGAAGTTTCGGGCGGTGAATGGGAACAGGAGGTCTGTGTAGCAGTGTGAACATTTGGCTCACATTTTGCCTTTACAAAGTCGATTCTTTTCTTTTGTCTTTTTTTTCCCTTGATAATTAAAAATTTTAAAAAAAATTTCTCTATAATCGGGGTTTAACTACACTAAATTTATTTATTAGTACATTAAGTCTCTATAAATGAGATTAATTACAAACCAACATGACATTTATTTTATTTTTTTTTTTTGAATGACGAAAAAACTCCTATACTCAATCATCACTGCGCGGTGATCGATCGTACACGAGCTAGGCACTCATCTCTTTAGAGTACGTGTCCGCAGATCACACAACACCTGTCCTGAATCAATTAAGATCATGTATAGAGACTACACTACAGTGATACTAAATACAGAATAAAATTCTGATTGCAGCATACTCTTACACCTAAATGCACTCCAAAAAATTCGAACCCAAGATCAGCACAAACCAACATGACATATTATTATTAATTAATACAAATACAAAATTTAATTACTTATTAGTGAATTATGAAACAATCAATCTTATTAATATACAAGAGTTAATATAATATCAATCTTATTTGCACTTGAATTAGACAGCTCTTTTCCTCCAAACAAGTCAAGCTTATTTGGTGCAAAACCACGACCGAATGAATGACAGCAACTTTGCAATTTAAACATTACTAACCAAATTATTTGAAAGAAAAATAATTAAATGACTAAAATTTACATTTTCACACTTGAATCTACAGTCATTTATTTAAAGAATGATATTACTTAATTATTTTGTTTTTCTCTCCAGACATTTGGTTCCAGTCAATAATAATTGCTACTGCCTACAGCAAAGGAATTCTGCAGAGTTTCATATTTGGCAAGGTAGCCATGACAGATCCTGACCTGATCAGACCATTTTGAAGGCCAGACAATGTCATTTGAGGGAGGGGATACTTCCTTAACTGCTAGTAAAGTTGAAAGTTATCTTTAGCAAAGATATTGTTCAATCATACTCACATTTCCAAAAGATAATGACAAAAACAAGGAGCATTACCTGTTTGAAACGTCATGGTATCCTCAGAATATCAATAGCGAATGCACGAAAGAGGACTCTAACAAGACAAATTCTGAGAATGGTAGCTTAACAGCACCTAGCTGCAATTACTGCTACTGCAAAGTTCACTTTGGTCCTTGTATTTTCAAAAACTAAAACTTCAATTAAGGTTAAACATATGCGATTTAAATTCATTTGAAATAAAACTTTAAATTTAAAAACATATTATAAATTACAACTAATTTAAATCACATAAAACAATTTAAATTAATTTGAATTCACAATTTATACATTAAATTTAAATTTAAAAAATTTATTAATTTAGATTAAGTTTAAAAAATAAAATTTTAAATCTTAATTTATTTTTAAATCCAATTTTAAAATAATAAATCTATTGTTTTATTATATAATATTAATAAAATAATTATTTTATTATTTTATCATATAATATCAATATTATCATACAATAATAACAAAGATATTCAATATCCATTTAACTAATTTACTTAATAATTTGCAATTTAAAATTAATTCAATTTATAATCTAAATTAATAATAATAATTTATAAAATATTAATTTAAAAATCAATCTAAAACCTTTTTAAATCAATTCAATTAAACAATTTAAATCCATTAAAATTAATTTGGATCTATCCACCCCTAACTTCAATCTTCAATGAACATCTTGAAATCAAGCAAACAATGTAACGTGGAACAGCGCATTCAATGTCTGCTTAGATATTCGATTGAAAGAACATGATGATGATATATCAATTTCCAAATCAGAAAAGCAATCGGATGAATTAACCCTGATTGGATGTGTACAAGTGTTGATATTACAAGTAATTATTGAGGTCAATTCTGAGTTAGCATAGAGCGTATGCATTCATTAGAAGACACCTGTTCTTTGCTAAAAGGAATGCTAAGTCCTGTGCCTGTCATGAATTATTTGGAGTTCAGTACAGAAGCCAGTATGGTTGCATCAGGAAATTTGTTGTATCGTCTTCCCAGCAACTTCAGTATACCACGATTTCCAGGCTTCCAAGTAATGAGAAAAAAGATCTCTGAGAGCTGCAACATTATTAACAGAACCAAATTATCAATGTCTTTTTCATCTAAAATTTCGCACAAATAAATAAATGATCGAAACAAATCACTTTATAAGTGCAGTATCTTGTAATCAGCTGACAGATCTAAGAAGATGGATTGTTCCAACAGCGTTTGTAGAGAGCAACTAATTAAAATGTAACTAAAGCATATTATTGAAGTGTCATTCTTGCCAATCTGTTGAAGCCTCGGAAACACTGGCCAAATTGGCAAGCTTATACGCATACAAAGTTCTAAGGAAAACATACTATTTACTGGGAGGAGCATTTACCTCGAGATAAGAGGTAAGTCAAGAAGAGAGAATAAAAAGCTGACCAGGCATTAATATTCTTATACACCCCTTACTAATTTTTTTAATAAATTTCCTCTATCTTTTTCTATAAATTTCAGTTTTGCAAATTAATGATCTTTATTAGACAAAATAAATTCACTTCTCAATTGGTGGGGCTGTGTTGCATACTTATTCAATAATCAAAGCAGATAACAATAATAGCAAATTTAAGCAATAGATTATACCTTGATTGTGATATTGAGGACGATACATGGAAGCAAGACTTTCCCAATCGTTTGTCCTTTTCACGTTATTCTTTGAAGAAACTTCAGGCAAGCTTGCAGGAGCAAAAGGACCAAACTGGTAACTCCTTGGACCCTGTTTTGCATCATTTCCTGAATTGCTTCTTTCCACTACCTTTACCAAATCATCAACCTTCATTTGCTTTTCCATTTTAACACTTTGGCTTATATCCCCATCAGCTGAAGAATCCACTTTTCTCCTTTTGAAACAGATGTTTGTAACATCAGTTCCAAATGTCCTCTTCTTTGATTCATTAAGAATCAAAGAATCAGCATATCCAATCTCCAATTTTTTTACTCCCAACCACCTGAATGCTGGCTTCCTGCTGTCTGCATTGTGGGTCTGCACGGTTAAAGATTGAAACATCAAGGAACCATATAACAAGTTTTATGTGAGTTGGGTCGCATTCTAGATAAAAATTAAAACTTATTTTTGAACGAGGTTTACATCTATTTTCCAATGTCTGTGATATATTATTTACCTTCTCAATGAGATTCATGGAAGACAAGACATTCGCAATGTCATATAACCGTCTTACTTTTGCTGTATAATTCACAAAGAGAACATCAGTCAAAAAAGGTCTAACTCTTCTTTATCTCAATTGCAGTTGAGGATTTAGAATAAAACAAGCAAGCCGAGATTTCAATTACTTCTCATTATTGATGAATTGTGGGCGTCCCCCAACAATAACTTGGCAACTTCATCAAGAGTGATCATATCAACCTGAAAAGAAAAACTATATAAATTAACACTTACGTGCACACCCCATGAACAATTCCTTTAAAGAATAAACAATTTTAAGATTTCACTCACATTTGAGCAGACAAAAAGCCTGACAAAATTCTGAGTGAGAAGCCCCAGAGACTTTTCTCTTCTGTTATCTGTAAGCATACATATAAGCACCCTAACATGAAAAACCCCTATTTCCAATAATTCTCTTAACATTATCTGAAATTGCAACACCCATTTTCTATTGACACAATTTAATATCAAATGTTTATTCGCTATAATGAACAGCAAAAGAGGGCACAAATCAAATTTCAAGCATATCAAAAATCAAATCATGCAAGAACAGGAGGGAATTTTATTAAAAATCATTCATTAGTCAAACTGGTAAAACCATAGAAGACAATGGTTTTAATCAAAGCATAAGCAGGTAAAAGAAAAGCATAAATAAGTGCAGTCTATCTTTAAATTTTAATCTAGATGAATAAAGACATAGAATTACCACTTTTTGAAGATTTAGGGGCAGATCTGATGTTCAAATTATCACTTTGGCTTCCAGTATTGGGATTGGATGAAGTTTCATCATCTTCATCATCATCCTCGTCGTCTGAAGCCTTCAAAAATTAGAAAAATATAAAAATTTTATTTTAAATTTAAAAAGAAAAAAAAAAATCCTTTGATCATAAAAGAAAACCAGAATATTTTAAACTCTAATTGACCTACTTTTGCATTATTGTTGCCATCGAAGGTGGTAAAAGCGTCTCTGAGACCCGCTTCCTATAATCATTTCGTCAAAATGAACAATATTATTAATATGTTCCTGTATAAGTTTCAACGATCACATAACGTTGTAAACGCAAGAAACAAATTAAATACAGAACTTTAATTACCTTCAGCTCCTGCAAAGCCATAGGGATTGCCTTGAACCCCTTCCATGTATATTTATTCTTCGCCCGTCTCGTAAGAACCTAAATTTACCAAACAAGCCCCATTTAACCATTGAAAAATGCAAATTTTGGTGCCAGTATTCAATAATTGAAAAAAAAAAATCCAGGAAAGATCAAAAAACTCACACCAACGCTTTCCAATACATTGACGATGTCATATATTCGCCGTCTCTCAACACCTACAATTCTCCAAACCAATTAAATTCTCCGCAACCTCATCAATAATTAATAAATCAATAAGTATTTAAAACTAAGAATTAGGTAAGAACCTAATTTCGTAGCGGTATCGTCTAGACCGATCAGTTCAACACCTTCTCGGTTATACAAGCTCAAGAAACTGCAAAGTAAACGCAGCATAAACATCGAGAAAGTCTAATATAAAACAATATGAAAAAAAAAAAAATAAGATAGCTTTCCGATTGAAAGAGTACTTGGAACAAAGAAGTCCAAGAGATTTCTGTTTGCGGCTGTAAGTGTAGTGTCTGGACGAAGGATCTTGGGCCTTGGAAGAAGAAGACTGTGACATTTTTCGGCGAAAGATCGGAGAGAGCGAAGGACTGCAGAGAACCGCAGGACTTGGAATTGTAGATGGTGGAGAATGGAGAATGGAGAATGGAAGAAGGGGGTAAGGACCGTTAAGAAGAGAGTGGTGGAGCTTGACTATTGGCGGGGTTCAAATTTTGAAAGGGAGGGATCTCAAAGGAGGGTTTTATGTTTTAAAAGTTGAAGTAAAAGCTGGATTAGCGGGAATTTGAATTTAGATCTAGACGCACTTTAATTTGTGAGGATGTTATAACAATTTGTTTTGGTCGTTGTATTAATGATTGAGGGCAATTTTGGCTGTTAAAATCAATAACTTTTTAACAAATAAAATGAGATAATTGTTGTAAATAAAAGTTAAGTGTTCTTGTGTTTTAGCAATGTATATTTGTGCTTGGTGAGTATCCCGACCATGAGATTACAATACTGACACTGCACTGTATAAAAGATAAATTTCGACTGTATGAGATTATTCACTTAATTATACGAGAAGCAAATTTCAATATTGATTTCGAGATTGAAATACTGATAACACGTTTAAAATGTCTACACTTGTATCGTAATCAAGGATTATCCTTTAATGATATGAAAAGTAAATTTTAATACCAATAAAACTCACTTCTACTTTAATTCACCTTTTAAGATTAATTTAGAGTAGAGTTTATATAACGTTAATTTTTTTCAACAAATTTTAGTATTTTTGTTGACATATTTTTTTTTTGAGATATCTTACCCTTGCTAATAAGCACTTCTCTTGTACTTCCAAAAAGGTAAGGAGAAGTGTATCATATGCAAAGGTGAGAAAATAAACTACAACAAATAATTTTAATTAATGGTGAGAGTTTTTCCCCCTCTCCTGCAAGTTAATATTATAAATTTTATTTAGTAATATACTCATTTTAATACTTTAATTTAGGATTTCGATCATCACTTTGTAATATTTGTAATTAACTATCTCACTCGTATAAAGTAAAAAAGAGAGTTAGAAAAAATTATATTTTATCTTCTATTTTAGTCTTGTTTCTTTCCTAGCAAAGAACGTATTAAGTTTAGGAAATAAAATAAAATATTAAATATATAGTAATTCCTCCCCATTAAGCAATCTAGTACCTTCTTTAAAGGTGGACTAGAGCAAAGCTTATTGTAAGTTAGGTTTTCTTAACTTCTTACAAGTTCTAAGGTTGAACCTATAGTAAAAGTGAGCCTTTATCATAAAGGTGTAGATTGGTACGCAAGGTTTTATATTATCATATATATTAATATCTTAATTTCTTTCCTAAACTTGATACTTTCCTTATTAGGA
Source organism: Trichilia hirta (assembly GCA_035221805.1). Lineage (NCBI taxonomy): Eukaryota > Viridiplantae > Streptophyta > Magnoliopsida > Sapindales > Meliaceae > Trichilia > Trichilia hirta. Next base: position 412 of record JAWDEX010167278.1, on the reverse strand, counting down.
AAGGATCAAACTAAAATAAAAAATAAAAGATAATTTTTTCTATTTTTTTTTTTCATTTCATATGAGTGAAATGCTCAAACTAAAACAGAAAATGAAAGATAACTTTTTTTAATACTCTTTTGACTTTGTATGAGTGAGATGCTAAAAAAAAAAAATGTCACGAAATAATGTTTAAAATTCCTGAAGATTGTAATGATTACTTAGTATGTTGAACTCTTAAAAACCTAATTTTCTTGCAAAAAAAAAAGTGTAATTTATAATTTGCGTTTCACAGCACTAGCCAATCGAGCTTTCTTAGTAAGACCTATGAAGTATTAGATCTTTGTCAAACTCTTCGAGTTCTTACAACTATAAACCTAAACCAATTTGGGATTTGCCAATTCCAAAGCATAAACCTATAGAGTTTGCTTTT
>JAWDEX010167277.1:0-49849 GCA_035221805.1 Trichilia hirta | reverse complement strand
CAAAAATAGAAATTGAGGATGGGACCGACAAATACGCTGTTCAAGTAACTATTCAAGAGTCCCATCACGTTAGGTAGTGCTGTGCGCGACAAGTTACAGGCACTCATTATTACACCAGACCTAACGTAAAAGAGTGGTAAAAAGATTGACCCAATCACCATACCTACTCTTGCCTAGTTAAACTCACATTCTCCGATACTCACACATGTAGAGGCCCTATAAAGGGTGAAGGCAATGCATGTAATAGAACTTCTTCTGAAATTTCTGTTGGGACTTCTGATTCTTCTCCTAATTTTAGAATTCCTAAAGAGGGCCGTCTTTGAGCAATTAAAAAATAGATACTGCACTCACAAATATTTTTTGAGCTCAGCCTTTCAGGTCGGTAAAAAATTCAACCACAAGTATTTTCATTTTTCCTTTGGTCCTACACCATTTTGCTGACTTGAGCGTCAGAGTTTATTTGTCGGTAATTAGCTTCACTCTTAACTCGTTTTTCTTATTTTCAAGTAGTCCCCGAAGAAGTTCTACGTCGATTACAATAGTAAATTTATGTGATATGCTGAATCTTTTGTTTTTGAAAAATTTGGACATTAATAATAATAATCCTTTTTCTCTACTATCATAATTTTTTTTGATAATCTAAAATTTACAATATTTAATTTAAATGACAAAAATACAAAAGTAATCACTTCTCATTCTCTTTAAAAATATTCTTCACAGTTACTTTTATACCATTATATATAATAATAAAATTAAAATAAAATTATTATTCATCTCATATCATTAAAAAATATATTTTTACTTATTATTAAAAGTAAAGAGTTAACGGCATATTGAATAATTAAAAAAAATTTTACACATTGCCATCACCGATATTTTAAAAATTAATTCTTGAAATTTTTACTAAATCATTATCACTATCTAACAATTAAATAATAGCTAAATATTTGTTACATTGATAAAAGAATAAATAAATAATTGTGTCTAATTTTGTTATTATATAGATTACAAATTATATTTTTAAGGAGAGTTATTATCATTTACCTCTCTTCTTTATCTATATATTTTGTTATTATTTATTTTAAAAATTTTTGGATCTGATTAAAAATTTTAACATATTGAGACCCCTATTTTCTCCGGTCTTTTTTTCTTTTTTGGGAATAAATACTTCTCTTTTTATATATATAATGTGAAAACAGGCTCTTCTCATTGTCAAAAGTAGATCTTCTTCTAAATCTAGGCACAGATCCCAGTACAATTATGACTCCCACAGCCTTTCAAGATTATTTCAATCATATTTTGAGTATAATTTTAATACAAATTAAACTCTTTTGTTATTATTTCTTACAGTAGTATAAGTGAGAAATTTATTAAATAAATTCTTGTTTATGAAATATAGTTAAGCAATAATTTTAGCCGCAGCAAAAAAAAATATTAATAATCATAATTGTTGTATCCTGATTTTACTGTGCCAGGTGTTTATGGCCGAAACTCACCATGTTAACCGCCACCACCACGGATGCAATCCTTCAATCATATATCACCACACATTATCGAGAAAGCACTTCATTAAAATGATCAACACAGAATTTAAGATGAATCAACACCATAGACTTGATGTCAATACAACGGACGATTGTTTATACTGCAGGCCTCATCAAGCTTTAGGTGCCTTCATTCCCACATCTACAGAAAGGCTGACAACCATCATTTTCTTATTGTTCTCCGTAGTTACCAATTGTAATTTTTATATGATTATAGGATTTTGAACATTATTTTGTTGGTCTTGAGTTGTGTTGTGAATTCGTACTTCACAGTTTCAGTGTAAATGTATGTTTTTCCTTTGCATATAAATTATATTCGTTAACTAAGTTTGTGGAACGTATTTTTATATAGATAATATGCTGAAATATCAGCATCAACAATTTGTTTTTTAGGTAGTTGAAAGAATTACTTATTTACAATTTCTTGAATGGATTTACAGAAAATCACATAATTATTAACATTACAAGTAGCTACTTGTTTTTTCCTTGCAGTACATATATAAACTGATTTCGAGTTCAAACTTGTACAACACAATTAGTAGAAGAATCACCAAGCTGCTGATGAACAACGGAAAAGCTGCCGGGTGATAATGTTTGATGTTCCTTTCCGGGGTCGGAAACGGGAAATGCTGGAAATTCGTCCATTTGTCCAATTTCTTGTTTTTTTTCTTTCTTCAGCGCTATCAAAAATTTTGTAAGAGCATCCCTCATCCAATCGTACCGGCAAAATTTGAATGCTTCCTCTACGCAAAGCTGTAAAATAGGTTCTAAATAATTTGAATAATCTCTAAAACGATTAAGAATACACACGCACACGCACACACATATATTAATTGCTGATTTAATACTGACCCATTTTCTGTTATAGACATCTTGCTCTGGCCATGAATCAAGCTCTTCAGTCACCTCCATTGCAAACATATAACCTCTACAACCTCCTTCCTTGCTGCACCTATTGTTATTCTGGCTACTCTTGCTTCTGAATTCCCATACTCCCAGTGGATTTTTCTACAATAATTAAACTTAAAATTAACTTTCATTGTCATCAGATCAATACTATGTGTGTATATATATACATATATATGGAAAATATAAGTTGAGGATTTAAAACATCATAATGTTGCAATGGGAGAAGAATGGCACGCATGCAGCTTAACAAAACACTCAATACAATTGATTAGTGCCAAAGGTAGCCAAACTTTTGTATTCTACTCAAAGGGATTTTATCAGTTGAATTAACTAGTGGGCGCAATTTCAAAAGGTAGAGTAGAGCCAGTTGTTTTGTGCCAATTATAGGGTAGGGACAAGAGACCTACCCCAAGTAATCCTTTCACTCCTGCTTCCTCCATGGCCTCTCTGCATACAGCTGCATCAATTGTCTCATCATCTTCCCATCCACCCTAACAGGATCCAATGAAAGTTGATTCCATGTTCGTTGGTGTTAATTGGTATTAAGCATTAACAGGATGTGTATTGAAAAAAAAAGAAAAGGGCCAAATCCTAGTCCATAGAACCAACATAGATGGAAGTGATAGGCGAAGGTTTCATGCATAAGGACTATTCTCGACTCTGAAATTATGCTCGCTAACTGCTTCGTCGAAACGTTTTATTATGATAATAGCTCAACAGTATAGTGTCTAAAATCAGCAAATGCCCATCATGTCACAAATACCTTTGGGAAGATCAGATCATTGCGATTTGGTGTAGAGATCATGAGGACAAGAACCTTGTTTTCCAAATTGCAGTTTTGCTTCTCAAAATTCTGCCGAAGCTTGTAAGGAATGCACCTATGGATAAAAGAAAGTTTTGCAATTAAGATAGATGGATTCATGTTTTCCAACGCAAATTTAGCAAATCAATTAAAATGGATTTATATAAAATAAGCATTTCCTTTTATGTTCAGAATCAAAATGAAGAGACTGCAGAGTCCATTGGTAACATGTTTAATTTGTTGATGGAACTGCATGACATCCAAATTGGAAGAAAAGGCTTCAGACTGTCAGAAAGCTTCATTTTTTAATGAATTTATAGAATTTTTCTACGTAGTGCAGTGCTCCAAGATTTCAATCACAAATTATATACATGCAGTACCAATTAATAAAACAAGAAGCTCTTATTGTTAGAGGGAGGCAAAAATAGTAAGAAAGGATAGAGGAAATAGTACGGTACGATTTGTTACAATTTCTTAAATATTGTATTCCAATATAATTTCTCAAATAAATAAAATATAATCAGAAAACTTTACAAACAAAATTAGGAAATTTAGCTACTGTTCATCGCGCTAAAATATTTGGCCTGCACTGCACCCAATCAACGACTAATTAGAATTTTTTTTTTTTAATCAAAAATTTGTTACCCGAGAAGGAATCATTGATGAAAGCACTGGCGTCAGATAAAGTCGAAGTTGGAATGAATCGACTAATCAATAGATAGAAAGATAATATAGTGTGTTTGTGTGTGTGTATAATCCAATTGCTGAAGGCCAATTCATCTCTGAAGAGCTTAATTAAGCTTAATTACGAATTAATTTAAAAACATACATATGAATCCAAATACAAGCTCAACTAGTTCCTTATAATAATAAATATAACTATGAGATTTTATTTTAAAACGCACACACGAAAAAAAGATCAATTATTTAAAAAAGAAGTGCAAGAAACACCCCGTAATCAGAAGCTAATCTCTCAGTTAATTATGCGTAGGAAGAGATTCGAATCCCTTCAGATTTATTAATAGGAGCAAAAATAATGGGAATCGCAAGTAGAATTATTCAGAATCTGATCCTATTGGAAATGTTAACATCTAGTAATCCTAAATGAAAAATGAAGCAAAGTTATAAAATATATTATACCCAGCCACAAGCCTTAGCTGAGCCTCATATCGTTGTCTGTGTCTTCCTTTTCGAGCTGCCAAATTATTGGACATGATTACCAATTTATCTGTAACTATTTAATACATATATAGACATAGAATCAAATTAATTCAAAATGAAAAAGATGATCCATGTAAATATGAAGAACATATATAGAGGAAGATAGCTAACCTCAATTGGAAACCACTTCATAAGCAGAAAGAAAGAATCAAGGAAATTGAACAACAAAAGAGAGGTAAGAGACAGTCAAAAATGGCAACCGAAATTCTCTCTCTATGAATCATTCAGAATGATTTTAATGAATGTGGAAATGTTCTGCAGTTGTTCTTCAGCTCTTTCAGGGAAACCACGGTAGTAGCAACAATTCCTTTGATAATTTATCAAAGTATTTTACGAACAGTAAGACAAAAACAAAGACAAGAAAGACTAAATCAACGGGCTTTCATGGTTCTCTACTCTTTCTTTTATTTATTAAATTCCTGAACGTTCAAATCTCTTTCATGGAGACTTGTATGACGAAGAAGATGATGGAGTTTTTCAGTCACAGCCGTCTTTTGCCGTTCATTTTAAGTTAGATATGTCGTTTCATAGCGAGTCATCATTTGACCTGGGGAAACGTTCGGGAACATCGGTTGATTGAAATCACAAGCACGGATTTTATTAAGTCGATAGTTTTATCCGCCCTGCATTTTTTAACTCTATACGTTATTAAGCAGGTGATTTAATTTGACTCCAATCGTTGCAGTATTCAGATCGTCGCTTAAATTATAAAGGCGATTTAATTTTTTTATTTTAAAAACAAAAAATTCGGATGAAATAAAAAAATATATTTTTTAAAAAATAATTTGAGTGTATTGTCATATTAAAAAGCGTTATGTCCTATTAGTTATAGGTATTTATTGCATCCCTCTTAGCCTGACATAAAAAAATAGTAGAAAAATTTACTAAATGACCATATCTTACTCTACTCTATCTAATCAGGCTTCTATTCTTCAATATTCGCACGTATAAAAGTCTTATAAATAATAAAATTGCTACATGAAAAAAAGATTTTTTTAGATCATTTTCAACTAGGTGAGAGAGAAAAAGTTCAATTAACAAAGACCAGCCCTCTCCCAAAAATATTTTTCGAATCCAGCATCTCAGATTGGTAAATTACTCAAATACTTCTAATTTGTTTTTCTCTTTAACTTAGCCTTATATGATTCACTAACTTGAGTATCAGAGTTTATTTGCCAGTAATCCGACTTTACTTTTAGCCCGTTTTCTCTAATTTTAGGTAGTCTCCCAAAAGTCTTTGTCCAAAGCAAGTTGATTGTTTTGCACTATCTCTACTTTAATAGCAACAGTAAAATCTATGTAGTGTGTTGGATTCTCCGTCCGGAGAAAATTAAGCATTAACAGTTGGTGCCGTATGTGAGAACTGAACTTAAAGTCTGAATAAGGAATCTGAAAAGTGTTGTGTGTAAAAATAGCATGGCATAATTGTAGTCATCTTTATAAAAAAGTGCAAACAGAGAAGGTCGGGGGTCCTATCAGTATTGGTGAGAAGAGGAATGCTATAAAATTATTCGACTAAAACAAAGTACAAGATCACCCAATCGCAGGTTCGATCAGTCGAGTAACTGTTAAAATCAAAGGATGTAGGGCGTGGCAGGCGAAAAGAGGACCAACGGAGTATAAAAATATAAGAAAAGCGGATAACCAAAAGATACTTGCCTTGAAACGAAAGAATCAATAGCTAGAAAGGGAGGCTGTGAGGTTAAGGACAATAGTATAACGGCAAAAAGGCAAAAAAACACCAATCCATACCAGAAGCCTCGGAGATAAGGGTAGACTGTTCATAGAAGGAGAGGGTTAGAAAAGCCCAATACCTAACTAAAGTAACTATTGCTAAGAATACTCAATTCACCAGCCTACAGAAAGGGAAAGGCAAGGCTGACATCTATATCAGCAAGGGAATAAGTGGTTGCTATGAGTCAATGGTGTCCACTATTCAGTGCAGTCCCAAGAGAGACCTAATAATAGGCATTAAGACAAGACACACTGCGATTGACCTGTGATCGCAGCTAAACGAGATTAGATCTAGGAATTATAGTGCCTGCTCTACTGATCCGCAAATTATAGAGACTTATTTAAGAAAGATACCAGAGAAAATCAGGATCGGAGAAGCGAAGGCAAATTTGATTAAGAATACAGGGAAAAATTGAGCTGTAGAGAGGTACAGCCATTCTCCCTTTATCATGGATATATTGGAGTTAACCATCCTCAAAAAGTTCAAGATACCGCAGATCACGCTCTATACGGGAAAGACAGACCCAACCCTATCTCTGGACAAATTAAGAAAAATAATTTATATTCAAGGGTTGAATGAACCTCAGATGTATTGATTATTTCCGCTAACGCTAGAGAAAAAACCCAAGATGTGGTTCAAAAGTCTCCCTAAAAACACCATTAGGAGATTTTATCAGTTGAGCCAAAATTTTGTGGAAGAATTTTGGGACATCTTCGAAACCACTCGCAGTGCAAGTGCTCTTCTGTTGCTATGGCAGGACCCCACTGAGAGCCTCTGAGATTTTGTGTCAAGGTATCATAAGGAGGTAATTCAATTGAGGGCTTTTCACCACCCGCTTGCATTAGAAAGGTTAAGAAGAGAGCTCTGAGTGGAGAGGGGATGGTACGCAATTAGCAAGCAATCGGTTACTATCTACGAGACCACCCGAAGGGAGTTATTTGATAAGATAGATATAGAGAACTGGGTACTTTTAAGAAAGCAAGAAGAAAGGGTGAGCCACGACAAGCAAAATAAAAAAACACCTCTCCTGAAAGGTAAGATGAAGAAGTGTGAGCATGCCAGTTGAAAGAATAAGGGCAACAGCCATCCTTGACACTCTAGGCAAAGTGATCTAGTCAAAAAGCTCGCCTCAGATAAAGAGTTTTGTCAGGTGAGTCATGTAGACAAAACTTAGTTAAATGTTCCTCTCTTATAAGCATTACGGTACACTAGAGACAATGGGCTTTATATTGCAGAATTAACCCAGATCAAATTGAGAAAAGTTGGTATCTATAGTAGACAATTTTATGATTATCATGAGTGCTATGGGCATAGCCCCGATAATTGTTTTAACTTAAGAAAATAGATTGATCTTTTGGTAAAGAATCACTACTTAGACTATCTGGTGGCGACTCGATGCTAGGGAGTCCGATCTAGCCAAAAAATATAGAACCCTGGTAATATTGAGTGAGCCCACTCTGACAAAAAATTTAAATTGATCTAAAAAGAATTATTTTAGATACTCACTGCCGAACCCGAGTAATGACTTCCATATCCTTCATGTTTGAGAAATAAAAAAATCAAGGGTCGCATCGATGCTAATAATGTTTATCGACACGGATGAGTTAGGCGTGCATTATCCCCACAATGATGCTATAGTAGTAACGATGGGGGTAAGAAAAAAAAAGTCAACAGGATCCTCATTGACACGGGAAGTTTGGCCAACATTATTTTCAAGAACACCTTAAATGCATTAGGTATCAAAGACGTAAGGTTAGAAAACCTAAAATTCGCTTTACATGATTTGGGGGAGTCTTGGATCACGCCACTGGGTGTGGTGTCTTTGCCAGTGATCATGGGGGATAAACCCCATCAAAAGACCACTATGATTGAATTTCAAGTGGTGGATCTACGGATGACGTATTTTATTATCTTGGGCCGATCGTTTCTTTAAGTAACTAAAGCATTAAAAAGTATCTATTACTTGAAACTTAAATTTTGGGTCGACAATAAAATTGGCATATTACGAGAAAGCCAAAGAAAAGTGCGATTGTATTTTGCAACCTCTTTTAGGCTTGTCTATTACCTTATCAAACAACAACGAGATCAAAAAAATGATCAAGTCTGGAATGACAGTTTAAGACGCAAGACAATAAATCAGTAAGAGAACAGAGCCTAGCCTTATGATGATTTAATTATTGAGTTCACAAAAGAATTAAAGAAGATAACCATGGACAAGTCTGGCCTCCAAAGAACTGTCCAAATTAACACCCATCTCAGTCGTAACGAGGCCTAATTAATGGAAGAATGCCTTCGTCGAAATAAGAATGTCTTTGCATAGAGCCATGATGACATGCTCGAAAAGCTTAAAAGTCATCACACACAGGTTGGGAGTGTAGCACTCGATAAAACTCGTAAAATAGAAAAGGAAAATGTTTAACCAAGAAAGAAGAGAGGCCATTCGTGATGAAGTAGACAAATTTTTGAAGGCAAGATTCATTAGAAAAGTCCATTATTCTGACTAAATAACTAATGTGGTTATGATAAAGAAGGCGAGCGGGAAATGGAGGATTTGTGTTGACTTTACCTACCTAAATAGAGCATGTCTAAAGCATAACTTTCTTCGACCTAGAATCGACTAGTTAGTGGACGCTATGACCGGACACTAGCTTATAAGCTTCATAGATGCTTTTTTCAGATATAACCAAATAACTATGCATCTTTTCCATGAAGAAAAAACTTCCTTTATCACTAATTAAGGATTATATTATTATCGGGTGATGCCATTTGGGTTAAAGAATACCAGGACGACCTTTCAACGGTTAGTCAATCGAGTATTCAAGTCTCTGATAAGTTTTTTTATAGAAGTTTATATAGACGACATGATCACCAAGTCAGAAGAAAGGCACGACCATATCAGACATTTTGAAGAAACTTTCGCCCTCTTAAGAAAATATAACATGAAGCTGAATTCAAAAGAGTGTGCTTTTAGTGTCAGCTCGAGAAAATTCTTGGGATTCGTAGTGAGCGAGCACGACATAGAGGCAAATCCCTAGAAAGTAAGGGCTATCTTGGAGTTAAAATCCCCTTCTACAGTAAAAAAGATCCAGAGTCTGGCTAGAAAGGTCGCTGCCCTTCACCGATTCATCTTAAGAGCAATTGACAAGTGCTTGAGGTTCTTCCAATTCATTAAGAAAGGAAAAATGACAAAATGGATGCCAAAATGTAAGGCCATCTTTCGAGAGTTAAAACAATATCTTGCTGCAATTTCTATGCTGATGAGCCCAAGGTCAGGGGAAATACTATTCTTATATCTAGTCGTGAACAACCATACAGTCAACACTGCCTTAACAAAAGAAAATACAAATAAGGTATAAAAATCAATCTATTACATAAGTAAATCATTTTTTAATGCAAAAATCAGGTACTCAGGCTAGGAAAAGCTAGCGTTGGCCTTGGTCACCGCTACCAGAAAGCTTTGCCTATATTTTCAAGCATACCTCATTATCATCCTTACTGACCAGCCCCTCAGGAGAATATTGTACCGACTCGACCTTTTAAGAAGATTGGTTAAATAGAGCATCAAATTGAGTGAATTTGATATAGGATTCAAGCCACGAAAAGCCATCAAAGGATAGGTTCTGGCTAACTTTATCGCCAAATACACTGTCTTAGAATCTTTGCTTGTTAGACAATCCTATGACACTGGAAGGAAAGAAGAGCAATTGCTCTACTCGTCTAGGTCTTGAAAAGTTTTTATTGATAGGGCCTCGAATGCTTAAGATTATGGAGCGAGAATTATACTTCAAAGCCTTGAAGGCGAGAAAGTCATGAGCGTATAGTTTAAGTTTTTCGCTATCAATAATAGAGCTGAGTATGAAGCTTTCCTTATGGAACTATAAATAGCTCTCTTACTTGGTGTTAATAATGGTGAAATAAAAGGGGATTTACAGCTTATAATGCAATAAGTAAATGGTTAATTTTGCGCAATCGAGGCGAATATACAACTTTACCTTACACTGGCTCATAAACAAATAAAAAAATTTTGCCAAGTTAAAGTTCAATAAATTTTCAAAATCGATAATTTTTTAGCCGATACTCTCTCTAAACTGACATCCACATTCTATGAAAAGGCTACCAGACTCATTCTAATAATAGTCTTAGCTAAAAAGAGCATAAAGGTAGATACCTACCTGAGGCAACTACTCACCATGCAAAGCATTGCCTTCTGGATAACTCCTACAAAGTTATACTTGCAAGAAAAAAAGGTGCTAGAGGATGAGAAATAGGCTAGAAAGATTAAAAACTAGGTATCCCGATATGCCATTATTAAAGGCATGCTTTATCGTTGTGGCTTTGGTTTGCCCTACCTGAGATGTCTGAATGAGGATGAGACAGATTTGGTCCTACAAGAAGTCCATAAAGGTTTTTGTAAAAACCACAAAGGCAAACGAGTCTTAGCTTATAAAATCTTAAAGTAAGGGTACTATTAGCCTACCCTCCTTAAAGATGCAATTAAAACGACAAGAAAATATTGAGATTGTCAATTGTACGAAGCTACCATCGGCTAGAGAGATTTACTACTTTAATGAGCTCCTAGCTATTTGTGCAGTGGGGGCTTGATTTGATTGGCCCGTTGCCTACCAAACGAGCCTAGATAAAATTCACTGTAGTCGCGTGGACTACTTTACCAAGTAGATAAAAACTAAACCTTTAGCTATAATAACCGAAACAAAGACTACTGCATTTATAAAAAACTATTTGATTTATCATTTCGGCATTTCTCGAATTATAATAACAGATAACGAGAAGCAGTTTGACAACGTCAGTTTTCGAAGCTTTTACGAAGAGCTAAACATCAATTTATAATTTGCCTCTCTTGCTCATCTTAAGGCCAATGGACAAGTTGAAGCTGTAAACAAGTTAAGTAAATAGCTACTAAAGAAAAAATTGGGAGACCACAAAGAGGGCTAAGTAAACGAACTGTCACAAGTGTTGTAGGCCCTTAGAACGACCCGAAAAATAGTGACGGGGAAAACTTCATTTAACCTCGCCTATAGTGCTGAGGTTATTACCTCAGTAAAAATAGGGACTTCAAGTTTTTAGGTCAAATATTTCGATGAGGATCACAATGAACAATTAATGCGACTCGAGTTAGATCTACTAGAAGAACACCAGAATCTTGGTGTAATAAAAATAGCTTCTTACCAAAGAAGGATAGCTTAGTACTATGATGATAACGTCTGGCCCCGAAAATTTTATGTCGATAATTTGATCGTTAAACGAATTCATTTTGGTAACCATTTTCCTGAGAATGGCACATTGGGATCAAACTGAGAAGGATTGTATTAAATTATAGAGGTAAGACGACCTGGGGTCTACAAGCTGCAATACCCAGATAGACGAAATGTCAAAAAGTTATGAAATATTGAGCTATTAAAATTGTATTATCCCTGACAATTGTATTTTATCCAAATGAAATCAACGAACCCATGATTTCTGTTTGAGCACTTGTCTAGATCTGCATTTATATTGATTGTTTTATTATGCATATATGTCATGATTATAAAATTGAGAATGGCAATTCTTGCCAACAAAGTTATTTCTACTACACTACTTAAGACCATGCAGTTTTGATAATCACTCTATTGCGATAATAAAGTTGCTACTTCTCTTACTTTAATAATCGATTATCTGAAACAACTTTGATCAACTCGAATTAGTAATTGTTATATACTTACAACTCTTCTTTGATTGACTCATATCGGTAAGTATTATCTACAATTCTACTTTGATCGACTCAGAATTGGTAATTGTTATCTACTTTAACTCTTCATTGATCGACTCGAATTAGTAATTATTATCTATAATTCTACTTTAATCGATTCAGAATTAGTAATTGTTATCTACTTACAACTCTTTTTTGATCGACTTTGATTGATAAGTATTATTTATAATTTTACTTTGATCAACTCAAAATTGATAATTGTTATCTACTTACAACTTTTCTTTGATTGACTCGGATCAGTAAGTATTATCTATAATTCTACTTTGATCAACCCAAAATTGATAAATTTTGTCTACTTACGATTCTACTTCATTCAAATTAAGATCGAAAATTATTATCTACTTATTTTACATTTCTCTATCTTAAATAGGATCGATAATTTTATCTACACTGTTTTATCTTTACGTCAAAGGCAGCATCTTGAAAATTACAAAATGACCCATTCGAGTCTTTACTATATTGCTTCAGTGGAATTGCACTCCACATGATTTCTGCCATGGTCGTGGTTACTTCGACAAGGGTAAATAAATTCACCCCAAATCCTTCGTTTTGTCGACACGGAATGACATGACTACTTAGCACATTATTTGCTAATTCATTATCGTTATAAACTATACACCTCATTCGTAAAATAAATCAACACAAGGTATTACTGAAAATCTTTTCTTTGTATTGAACAAAATAACATTTACAGTCATATGAACAATATATACATATAGTTCTACCAGTATACAAAAAAAGGTAAAGATATTATTACATAAAAAAGAAAGGAAAAATCTATTCTACTGCGATTGCGGGTTTTCTTGTGGCCTCTTATTTGCGCTCGATGGCTCGCTCGTCGTTTTGGCACCGACATCAGAACATGAAGGATTTAAGGGAAGAGTTTGCTATTTATATTTGGCAGGGTCGGTACCCAGGGCAAGAAGCAAGACGAGAGAAGTTTCAGCCAACTCTTGATACTGTGGTTCATTTTTCAGAGCAATGATAGTCTCTGGTGGTGGCTCAACCCTTGCTTGATGAGCTATTTCATCAGAGGATCTTTTGACACCCAGTTCTATGAAAAGCTAATTGAAGTCTACCTTGGATAGGCGTTACTCTACCAATGCGCTAACATTCTTGAGCCCAAATAGTACACCCTTCTCATATTAATCTCGAGCTTGATCATCGATAGAGCATAGATCCGCTTGCAGCTTTTGGATAATGGCCTTCGACTTTAACAAATCCTGATCCCAAGAGTGCCCTTCTACTTCTAGCCTCTCTATTTTCTCCCAGAGGCCCCTGATGGTGTTATCCCTACTGCAAAGAAGGTCGACGAAGGTGTTGTTTATCCTCTACAGTGATTTCAGGTCGCTCTTCAATTGTAGAACCTCTAGATCAGAATTTTCCATCCTTGGTTTTGCAATCACAACCCTTTTCTCCAGATCCTTTCTAATCTTTGCCCAACCTTAATGATCCCTCTCCAGTTTCTTATTCAAACTGAAGATCTCTTTTTTTAGTCGCTCATTCTCCCGACCTTGGGTAATCACGCCCTAAATGTATGACTTTATCTGTTCTTGTTATCAGGCGAGCACGTGGGCAACCTATAGAAGAAATAGTCAGTGTATATAGAAATTTGAAAGGAAAAAATGAGGCAAGAGTAAGACTTACCATTATTAAAGAGTTTCGCACGTAATTGATTATTGCCTCAGAAGATAGACCGCCCATCTCCTCATCAATAACCCTATCTATCAGAGGGATAGTTGCATTAATAAGTAGGAGAAGGCAAACCGCCAAAAGTCTCTTGTCTTCACAAAAGTCAAAAAGCTCTAACTCTGGCATAAAGGCACAGAGAAGAGTAAAATGACAAGGGATTACTAGCACCGATACCTGAGGCAAAGAAGTCGGGGTGCGCTGGCTAGAACCTAATGTATTAATAGAGCTGGACCTTATGGCACGAGCAGTTGCAATGGCGCTGCTCAATAGCTTATCTTGCCCCTCTTCAAATCTGTGTCTCTTCCTAATTAGCTGAGGAGGGTTGTCTCTGCTATCTGATGTTTCTTGAGATAGAGCTAAGGATTTGCTCTTGTCTTTTGAGGAAGCTTTTGAAGCTTTTCGTCGATGTTAAAGAAGGAGTGGCAGTATTTGACTTCGCTCGACCCCTTTACCAGCTCTTTTTGTGGTCGTCAATCGCTCTAAGAAGGAAGGATGTTGATCTCTCTCAGACATATCTGTAAAAGAAACAAAAAAGCTTAGTTTCTCCTACAATGATATTGATGCATTTGCGACATCCTACCTTTTACTTTTATTTGATTGAGGGCGATATACGAGATATAGGAGGAGACTAGGCTCGATTATATTAAAAAAGCCTCTGACAGGATCTCTTACTGACAACAACAATGTCCCCGAACGATGTTATTCTCCCATTTAACTCTTAACTTAGGGTGAGGCGATCTAACCATATTGTAGCTGACCCAAACTTATTTAGGATCTTTCCTCCTATCGTAAGATCCCATTAACCCCCGATAAAAAACTATTTATCCTTCCAATACTTGTTACTAAAAGGATTTCCCCTTATTGGATTGAGAGTCCCCGACTTGGTTTATAGATAACACCAATCAGGGCTAGACCCTAGATTCTTTCTTAATGTATATATGTAGGTCACCTTGAAAATGTTTGGGGGCTCACTAAAATATTTCTGTCACAGCACATATAGGCTAGCTAAGATTCTCCAACTGTTGGTGATGAGTTGATATGGAGGAATCTAAAAATATGTGAGCACGCTCACAATGAATGGCTGGAGCGACAGTCTTACTTCTAACAGGAATATCTCCTCGTTAAAAGTAGTTTCACTAAGAGGGGGC
Organism: Trichilia hirta; assembly: GCA_035221805.1. Lineage (NCBI taxonomy): Eukaryota > Viridiplantae > Streptophyta > Magnoliopsida > Sapindales > Meliaceae > Trichilia > Trichilia hirta. The sequence continues at coordinate 35,031 of JAWDEX010167277.1, read as the reverse complement.
CAGCTTGGCACTTCACCCCTAAGCAGAGCTCACATGGTTACCAAGTTATCCACCTTAAAAATTTTTTGGTACACACCGAGGTCCTGTATGGTGACTATAAAAGAGAAACAATTGGCCTCGAACTCGTCCTTTATTTTGAGAATGGGTACCGAATCAGTAGTAGACCCCTCTTTGCTCGATCTCACAGGCGAATTTGACACTAGGTTAATCTCAATAATTTCTCAAGGTGACTGATCTGATGACCCCACTCGACAACACTCACCACTAGCACTCATCTCTTACATGCATACAACATGATGTCAGGACGGAAATGGCACGAAGAACCAACATTTTTTGAGGCTAATGAATGATGTAAGCCTTGCGATTTCTCTATCCCTGCCTATCCTTACCGCCCTAATTACGCGCCAGTTAATGAGGACCCCGATTCTGAAGACTTCCCAACGAAGATCGACACCACTTTCTCCCATGCAGGCAACAAACCTGCCATAACACTGTCATAAAGAAATGTGTAATAAAAAGGATAAGAAAGAAGTATCTTACCGATTAAGCAGCCAGTGAGATAGTAGCGTAAAAAGCTTCGTTGCTAACGAATACAGACAACACAAAAGTACAAGGTTCAGAGAGTACGAGAATGGCTTGAATGCGTCAAGAATGCAAAAATAAGAAATGAAAGGCAACTAGGTTATTTATATTCACTCAGTCAATAACCAAGCAACGCAATGTATGCGGATGGTCGCTCTACGAGCAATTAGGAGTGAGCCATGTTGCATGGGTCTCTAGAGCCTCGTGCTAATTCAAAAGCAGCCACCGATCTATTTACACGTGGTTGTTCTGCAATTTACGAGGAGGCGCTGTACTTTAGTAAAGTCCTTTCAGAGAACAGTGGGTAGAAACCAAAATATATGCATTTAATGAAAAATTTTAGCTGCTTGAAGCATCAAACTGCCCACGGCAGAAAATTGAGTCGCCTCAGCAAATCAAAACTATTCAAATTTCTGCTCTTACTTCACAATAGCAGAAACTTGGAAGACTTATATTGATAGTTTTATTGACCCTGTATTTTTCAACCCCAGCCATTGTTAAGCAAGCGACTTAACCCAGCTCTGGTCGCCTCGGCATCCCAATTGCCACCTTGATTATCGAAGTGACCCAATTTTTTAATTTTAAAAATAAGAGGTTCGGATGGGATAAACGGGTACATTTTTTAAGAAACAGCTTGGGTGTGCCATCATATTAAGGGGCACTATACCCTACAAGCAGCAAGCATTTATTACACCCACCCTAACTTGATATAGAAGAGTGGTGAAAAGACCTGTCAGATGACCATACCTTATCCTGTCTAATCAGACTCCTGTTCTCCGATACTCTTATGTGTAAAGATCTTAAAAAATGATAAAATTGCTACATGAAAAAGGATTCTTTTTTATCATTTTCAACTGGGTGAGAGAAAAAGAGGTTCTATTAGCAAATATCAGCCTTCTCCCACAGATATTTTCCGAGCCCAGTATACTGGGTCAATAAATTACTAAACACTCCTAATTCGTTTCTCTTTAATTTAGCCTTAGATGATCCATTGACTTGAGCGTCGAAATTTATTTGTCAATAATCTAATTTCACTCCTAACTCGCTTTTCTTTGATTTCATGTAGTCTCTCGAGAATTCCTGTTTATAACTAAATACTATTTTGCACGGCCTATATATTAATCACAATAATAAAATCTATATAATATACTGAATTTTTTGTTGAGAGATAATTTAGACTTTAACACTTGAAATTTTAGATTTTATAGATTTTATCTGTAATTAAAGGCTTAAACATTTATTATAAATCTTTAATTATAAATTAAAATCTCTCAAATTCTATTATAAGACTTTTTAAAAATTTTGAGTTGTATACTCATTTACTCAAATTTTTGGCAAATTCCAACATCACGTGAGACCTAATTATGTATTAAACTTGTTAAATATGCTACACACTGCGTTATTTTTTCTTATCAAATTCTATTGATTTTTTCTGAAGGATGAGCTCTGCCATCGACGATGGTGATATCTGCGATCTGTCTCAATATTAACTTGCAATTCGTTGAACGATTAAAGAAACCTTGCAAATGTTTAAGATTGAATGATTGAGAAGACCTTCAAGCATTTGAGCTTTATTTATTTTTGTTTTTGGGTAGAAACATTGTGCGTGTAAATATGATTCGTAATATCATCCATCATGTATTTCAAAGAAAATTTTAAGTTTGTACTATGGACGAGGATTGATGTTAATTCAGATTTCCATGGCAAATTTCAAAGAAACAGATAAATTTAATAAATGGTGGTGAAACTGAAAGTTACCGTCCAAGAAAAATACAAGAGCAAGGAGAGAGATCGTTAAATTGAAGCAAGAGAGAGAAACAACAAACAATTAATATGTACGCACAGAAATAAATGCGATCATTATATTTTCATTTTGATACTTTTCGATGTTACATGAAGTAGTTTTTCAGCCCTTAGATTAATCCAAGGGCTTAAAATTAACTTGCGGAAATTTCTTCTACCGTGGATCCCGTGTATATATATATTAAAGTTATTCCATCCGCTCCCCCGCGTCTCTTCAGTTTTCCTACACGTGCCTGGCATGTTGGATGGTTTTTCCACGATCACAACTCCCACCCAGACGCAATATAATTAGGAAAAGAAAAGGCATGGGAGACACGCGACAGGACTCTGTCTTCCCCCCACGCCATCTATCAGAAACACCAGATCACCAAAAGTGAACACACAGAAAATACTAATGACAATAATCACAAACTTTTTTAATGAGCCTTAATGCTAAGTCCCCTTCAAACCTTTAATAAATTTAAATCGCAAAAAAATTATCACCCCCCAACAAATAGAATTAGTGAGTGTACATAGAATTGAACTTTATTACATACATCATAGATAAATCTTATAGAATGAAGTCCTATCTCCTACGGGCCAATAAGATGGAGAATCATAAATTTCGTTGGTGAATGCACTCCACTGAATGGAAAGGGAACGACAACCGGTGAAACCATAAAAATACAGGGTAATTTTGGTCTAATTATTGAGACTACCTACAACGACAATATTCACAGCCTTTATTTATGAGTAATAAGCCAAAATTTCAAAGCTTTTGGAATTCATGCATTTATATTGGCATAGGAAGCAACAGTAAAAACAACATCGTCAATAGCATTCGCAATAAGCCATATTGAAGTAAAGCAAAGTTGGTCAAGATAACTTTATGTAATTCAACCCATACAACAGTTACTAAAACTGTTTCCAGGTCCAGATTAAAAACAATTTAATTAGTTCCACAAATAGGAAAAGAAAAATAAAGCTGGCAGAAGGTATTGCCACCCAAGTGCTTCTAAACAGAACATCAGAATATTGGGAGCTTCCAGTATGGAATATAAATAACTCATCAGTCATCACATATGACAACTATTTATAACCAAAAGGTTATAAGCTTTTTTTACCCCAAGCATTGAAAATGTGAAAGAGAAAAGAATCTGCGCTTTATACAATTCGATTCATACAGAATGTAATTTGAGCATACATATGATTACGAGAGTTTCTATACGGTCATCAAGATGAAAATTCCAACCCCAAAATTGAACTACTATCATCTGTAAAAATTTATGTGATTAAGGTCTTTGATTTAGTTCACTACAGTGCACCGTCACCTAAATCTACTCAAAATGCAAAGTCGATGCAATAAACAAGATCTGAAATCAAGAACGAAGGCGATCAAATTAGACAATGGTTCGATAAAAGGAGTCAATCACTAAAGAAATGGGGGGCAGCAAGCATTGAGTCTGAGAATAAAAACCAGAATTCAGATCCACAACAAATCAATAGAATCTTCGTAGAACATAGGACAGCAACATCCTGATAAGTGAGTTCTAAACATTTATGCTCCCTGAAGATGGCAAGACCTCACGAGGAACATCAATTTTCTCTGTGACTTACAAGGTCATGCGATACACAAGACCTTCAATACATTTTTGTATGTACATTCTGTTTCTGTAACTAAGCAAGAAATCCTGCATAGACTTCTACAAACGGAAAAAACAAGTCTGCATAAATTCATACACCTCCTGATACTCGAGCCAGTTCAATAGTTGCCAAGATGCTTACTGCTGCAGCCAGATTCTTAAGAGTCGGGAAGCATCACCAAAGTGCCAGCAGCATTATCCCTGAATAAAATGCACAACTTCCCCACACCATGACAGCCAAAAGTTTCAAGACAACTGACACTAACCTTAGTGTATATATTACCAAACAAGGCATGTCCCTAGAAAGTCAACAGCAATCTGCTCTTGTCCATCTCACAGCATTAAAAAGTCATATTATTCTGGAAACAAAGCCCAGTTATCAGGGAACTTATGTGGCCAGTAGATAATAATCATGTCCATTTTAAATGGGCATGTTGAAGTGAAAAAATGATCGACTCACAAAAGAATGCTACTCCAGAGGAAGAGAATAAAATCTAAACATCCGCTGCAAGCAAAATATATACATACGAGCAGGTATTTTTACTGTTCTGTTCCTTTGGAAGACCACAAATAAAGGAAGAGGCTGTGCAAATGTATGAACCACTAATCGGGACTCCAATTCTGATTTTGCCTTTCTGCTTTTGTACCAAGTTTCAGATTACATGTCACAGGCATGAAGGTTTAAGGGAATCCAAAGACAGTTTCTCAGAGACGTACAAAGACCATGCATGTCATGACATGTGCATGAACTTTAAGACAATTTTCCAGCTACTTTGTGTCGTCATAACGTAGTTCGTCGTTCATACAGTCTCCTTCCTGACCAGCAACTTTAACTAGACAGTAAAATTCATAAAATTTTCATTTGTCTGAGGTGCTGCTTTTACAAAGACAAAGATGTCTGGAACCTGGATATAGCACAAGCAATTATACCAAACAATCCTTGTAGATTGCATAAGCAATTTACCAAAAAATCCTGGCTCACTTCTGGCATTTTCAGCAAGATCTGAATGCTATTAAGACTAGACAGGCTTCCACTTTAGATCTCTTAATCAAATAATTGAAGTGAAGCCATACAGTGATCCTGCAACTAGCAAAATCTTGATCACTAGCTGCAGCAATAAACAGAGGACATTATAAGCAATTTATTCCAAACAAATCCTTATCTCATTTTCTACCATTTTCAACAAAATCTGGACAATATTAAACGGCCAAGCTTTCAATAAAGATCTATTATTCAAATAAGTATAAGTGAATAGAGCCAAAGAGTGACTCCGCAACTAGTAAAATCTTGCACTGTACATGGGACCTGCAAGCAATAGAAAGAGAACGTTAAACAAATAACAAATTTTTAATCAAAAAATTTTATTTAATCGAAAAAACAAATTTTTGTTCCCGTAGATTTGATACTTGCCACTAACTGCACCAACACAGCACAGCAGCGGTTGTCAAAAGAGTGGGAGAGTGGGAGGAGGAGAAATACACCTCTCCCAATCTTCTACAAACTCAACAATCAAAGACTTCATACTTGCAATTTTAATTTCATAATAGGTGGTCTGATATCGAAAACAATGAAACCTGTACAATTAACAAGAAGAAATTCAACTGCAACATCAGAAATTGGTTCGATTGTTTGGTGATATAACAGAGTAACCAAATTTATCAATTTCTCGTTAATTTCACAGCATAAATTCAGAAATACCTCACAAATCATTATTCACAGCATAAATTCAGAAATACCTCACAAATCATTAAAAGGTAAATCAAACCATTACGAGCACAATCTCGCGCAACCAAAAAAATTTATAATGAACTTTTATTCCGAAAAGTAAAGCAACAATTACATCTTCAAAGGGAACATAAAGGAATATCCCCAACAACAGGATAACAAAACGACAGATACATAATATACCTATAATTTCATCATCAACCTACAATAACACCAAAAACATAAACGAAAAAGACTCAACGATAAGGCCTAATCCAATATCACCGATTACACTCAATCCAACCAAAACCCATCAACCTATTTGTGTCCCAGAAACATTAAAGCTAAACCTAATTAAAAATATACAGAAAACTCTTAGTACTACTACTACAGTTGAAACTAATTAAATATAACTACTAATTGCCAAGTTAAGACGGCCAATTCGATCTTCTTCCCGTTGAAAAAATAAGGGAGAAAATCGTTGATCAGAGAACCCAAAGCAAACACGCTTAGTAAGGAAGAAACCACAACTTCCCAATTCACAACAACTCCAGCTTTAAAATCCTCCTCAAATCACTTGTGGCGTCATCTGCTTTGACTGTCACACTTTTCTTCTTGAAGAAAGCAGGGAGAGGAAGAGAACTCGGAGGCGGAGAGGTGATAAAAGCCGACCCGGCGTAGAACGAGGCAACTCGGTTTTTTGATGCGGTGAGACGGATTTCAGTTGGTACCGCCTCGGGACCCGGACCCAATCTCTCCGTGGAACCAAGATCTGGTTCATCACGCTTCTCGATAACCTTTTTCACCAGCTCCCGTGCCTGAAACGACGCTGTTGAGGTTAGCTCCTCGCCGCGTTTGAGGATCTTGACTTGACCCATCACGAGATTGTTTTTGACCGAGGCTTTGTTCTGGCCCGCCCCGGCCCGTGATGGAGGTGAAGTGTTATTAGGGCGTGGTGGCGGGCTTCGTTTCCTGCGGGTCGGCCGCATCCTTCTCGTTCGGTTAAAATTAGGGTTAACATTTTTAGGGTATTTCATTTCGGAAGAAATTAGGGTTTGGTTTGATAGTCTATTGAATCTGTTTTCTCTTAAACAGTCTTGAGGGTTTAGAACTGCTACAGTCATCTTCAACGATGAAACGAAATGGGAAAATCAACCGAAAAAAATAAATCAACGACAAGAAGAGATAGGTGAAATGGTAGTTTTCTAGCAAAAGCTAAACCAAGAAGAAAATCCGAATTCCGAATATTAACACCGTTTACAAATCAATTGAAATTTGGGAAACCAAAATTCAGAAAGAGAAATTAGGGTTGATGAATTCGGCCAGAGGAAGAAGACGAATTTGACGAGTTTTGGTTAAAGAGAAGTAGCATGATCTTTTATAGGGAAAACCAAAGCGTGGCTAGGGGGCAATAAAGATCTGTAGAATCACTCGCATTAATTGTCCGTGTGCAACACGATTTATTTATTAATAATTTCTAAATTTTCTTTTGGCAATCCATAAAAAAAAATCCCCTAAATTCTAAATTCAAATTAAATTACTCTTAAATCATTAAAAATACTGTTTAAGTATTCAATAAATTTATTATATCCCTGAAACTTAATCACCTTAAGAAAAGGAGATATTTTCATGATAAAATATATATTTTTGGTACTTTCTCTAGGCTTCATGAAAATAATATATTATAAAAAAATTTTATAAAAACTAATAAAATTATTTCAATAATATTTTTGTTCTATTTAAATAAAATTTTAAATTTTAAATATCAAATAAATATTTAAACCTTCTAATATAAAATTTAAAATTATATATAATGTATATGTACGTATGTATATATTTCTTGTCACATAATTAATTAAGTTTACGTATATATTTAAGTTTTATAACGGATTAAAAGACATTTATTACTTGTAATACAAATAAAATTGTAAATTTTTATCCATTAAATTTATTAATATTACATTTCTTAAATAATTATTATAGATATTTGATCACTAACAATATTACTATTTTAAATTACAAGAATCCACGCGTGTGCAAAAAAATTTAATGCAAATTAAACTATTTGTATTGAAGGGTATACTTTCTTTTTGTTGTGAGTGGGGGTTAAACTTTTATTACTGCGGTAATTTTGTTGGTTTTTACGAAATTTTAACTATTCATTATTTTCACAAATTTATAAAAAAAATATGTGAAGATATAGCATAATTAAGAGATAAAGGTATAATAAATTTTTTGGCAATCAAATACTACTTTTAAGAGTTTAGGTGTTAGTTAATTTGAATTTAAGAATTTAAGTGATATATTTTTTTAAAATTTTCAAGTTTAAATGCCTTTCGTCCTTTGTTTTTTTTTTTTTTTTCTTGTTTTATTTGTACAAAGGAAAGGAAAAGAAAATTAATATGCATTAAATCGGTTCGCGAATATTACTTTATATTATATATTTTTTTAATTTTACTATTGTCATTTTTTTTAATAATATCGCTATTTGAGTATCAAATCAATAAAAACCTTTGTGTGAATCTAAGTTTTCGTTTTTACTTTTTTTAAAAATAATATTGTCATTTGAATATCAAATAAATCAAACCCTTTGTTTGAATTTAAGTTTCAAACTGAGACTACCATTGAACCATACAAAAGAATATATAGATCATATATAGCTAAAAAAATCAAATACCTTCCACGGTTAAAAGTAAGTATATAAGAAATGTGAAAGATTAAACTCTAAAATTATTAATGTGGAGAGTATAAATATTTTATATAAATTTTAATATTTTCACATTGAATTGTATTACTTTTATTAATGAATTTTAAAATTGAAATTAAGAAACTATAATATATGTTATAGAGAGAGGGATAAATTAAGATTAAATTGGATAAGTATAATTAATGCACTCACTATATCTAAAGTGACCAAGGGTCAGTTTAGGATTATTGTAACCCTTTAAAAATTTCTGCTTCTATTGCAAATAGCAATTCACAAATATTTGATAAATTATGCTGTTAAAATATTATAATAAGATATTTTAAATAATAATAAAATTTAATCCTGTTATGTCTCACATCAAGCGCAACAGTACGGGTAATTCAATTTGATTATATCATATTTTACTTATTTTTATTCAAATTATTTAAGTCTTAGAGGGTAAATTTATAAATTTAATTTAAGATTAATTTGAAATTTTTATTATTTGTTTAATGATATATTTAAAAAATATTTATGATAAAATTATTTTTTAAAATTAGATTTTGAAAAGAAAAAGTCCTCTGTTGCTCTTAAAATCTGTTATACAGTCACTGATTCTGTTAAAAGGGGATTTCAAAAAGATCTAACAAGCACCTATTTATGTTGCTTAAAATGGCTTTTGACTATTTTAACAGCAATTTTAAATGGGTTTAAATCTAATAGTTATTAATAAATATAAAAAAAAAAAAAAAAAGATTCTTGAAATTTTGATCAAAGACACCTTCTTTTACGTTTATTTGTTCTTCTTAATAATCATTAAATATAGAAACCTTCAGTTGTTCAAATTAAATCTGGCCCGGGTAATTAGCATATAATCAATATATTATAATTAATAATTTTTGAGATTTAGTCTTATTTGTTAAAAGTGTTTTAAATTTAAAACTGATAAAAAGTATTAAAAAAACTCTTAATCTTGAGTTATATATATATATATAATTAATTTAGTATTTTTTATTATGAAATTCATTAAATTTTATATTATGGATAAAATATTTATATATTCAATTCTTATGTTATTTTTTTAAAACTAAAATATTATTCCAAAATGATCTCTCTCTCTCTCTCTCTCTCTCTCTCTCTCTCTTTTTAGGCAAGCAAATAAGACAAGTAAATTGGAAAGTCTCTTGTATGGATGAAACGATGGTGGAAATAATTGGTGGTGCGGTTCACGTGCTGGAAGAAACGTCCATTCTGGTTACTGGGCCGTAGACCCCACCAAAAGGTCAGCTGGGAAGACTGGTTGTCTAACGTGGGTACGAAGCCACCGGTTAGATAATTAATTGTGCAGGACCTTATTTAATGCCCCTTCTTTTCACATGAATTACAACAAGCTCATCTCGTTCAATTTCTTCTCAATCCACAATACCAAATTAACCTCCTTTCTTTCGCGTATTTACAATTTAATCTTATATTATTACATTTTTGTCCAAATCGTTCTCCTAGTTCAGCAGATGTCAACTTTTTTCTCGTTCAATCTTCGGTCCCTTCTTCAATGACCAAACTACCCTGTTTTTGGTTACCAAATTTTCCTCTTTGGTTCTGTATTTGATCCATAAATTAGATATTGCTATTTAATAATTTGTACAAATTTAAATTGAATTAAATTTCACAGTAAATAAAATCAGTACAGTTGTTAGAAATTTAAATCATAAAAATTTTTGAGATCCAGTTTTTCTGTTCGACAGTTGTAAAGACGGATTTGCTTTTATATTAAAATGAAAATTTTGAAAAGGAAAAAATAAAGGAGGTGAAGTAACGCAAGGGACGGGACATTTTAGGTTCAAAATGGGCTGAAAAAAGTTGACAATTGCCGTTGATTAGCGAACACGTATGCAAGGACTTTGGGCAAAGAAACGACGAAATGCCCAAATGCAATCACAAAACCTGAAAGACACGCGGGGAAGGTGGGGTTTTGTGTAATTAAATGGACATGGCTGTGCATTTTCGAAGCAGGAAATAACCTGGGGCCTGCTGGGAATAATAAGACTGCTGGTACAAAATAAATAGTACGCATCTCAATCGAGCTGCGATGACGTAGACGTGTGCCGAACCGGTCAAACGACTTACTCGGGCCATTTGGTTGAACCCGTTTTCGGCGAACGCCAGGCAGCAGCAGGCAAGCTGTTCTTTTGTACGGACCCGCCATTAGCCTTTTCTCTTATCTCTCCTAATATAATATAAAATTAGGACTTCGATCATCTATGTTCTTTTGGTTTTTAATATGTATTAAAATGTTTCATTTTGGGATAGATTGAACATTTTCACTCTATTATTTGTAGAATGATATTCTATTTTTTTAATTTTTTTAATATTTATAATTTTATCTTGAGCGAAATAATTATAAGAACAAAATAAATTAATTAAATTATTATTGTTAAAATTATTTTAAATCATATTTTAATGCAACTTTAATTTTAATTCTTTATAATAATATATTTATTAATTATATAATTTTTTAATATAAAGCAAAATGAACATATAAAATGAGAATGATTTGAGAAGAAGAATTGGAGACAGATATGACGCCTATATAAACTATAGGGTAACACGTGATTAGTATAATTAACCATTTGATGGTTGTAATTGATATATAAGCCTAAAAAATTTGTATGTGAAGAAATAATCAGAAATGTCCATGCAAGAAATCGAGTATTTAATAAAAGTGAAAAAATAAAAATAATATTAGAAACTTTAATTTATATAAAATTAATTTTGATATTATGTATATACTATTATATTTAAAATTATAATGAAGTGTATTAATTTAGTTGGGTGTAATTAGAAAAAGAAAAAGAAAAATTAGAGTGAAGAATGTCGATAAGATGAAAATGCCTGAGGCCCAAAAATGCAGATTTGTCTGGCCTGAGTAGACGGAGCCGTGCCTTGGAAAAGCTAATATAGCAAATGGCATACGGACACGAATGGACTACTGCGTATGATTACTTCTAATTGTTGCTTGTTGCAATGGTACATTTACAATTCTAAACTCATTTGTTATAATTTCAAAAATTTTAAATTAAAATCGTATATGAAGAAATATAACAAAAAAATTTTTAATTTATATTTTAAGATGATATTTGAAAAAAAAAAATTTGACGAATTGTATCACACGTCGTATAATCCTATCTAATATATGTAATTAAATAATAGCATAATGACATGATTGTGATACGATGGAATTAGTCTGGTCTTCTTTTTTTGTGTGTGTATATACAGTGTTGTAATGATATATCATACTATTTGCAAATTTATTGTCTAACTATGGATAAAGTTTAATAATACAATCGAACATACCATGATGTATGTCCAACATTTGAATTAAAATTCATGTCTCCATCATTTACATGGAATTGTTCTTCAACAAACCAATAAAACTAGTGGGCTCCACCATCATCCTCTTATTCAGACCTAGTCCACAACAATCGTCACTAAATCACTACCAAATATAAGATATTTTAGCACTAGTGGGATTGGTCAATTCAAATAATTAACACACTGATTAAAATTATTAGTCCACCGAATTATTTTTAGGTAATTTTCATACTTTTTTGTTATAATTGAGAGTGTATCAATAGAATGCTAGCTTACTCTCAAAGATTGAAAGATTTTAAAAGCACAATAGTCTATAATAATTGTGGTTTTGAGAAATTGGTAAACTGAAAAGGTATTCAAATTGGATCAGTGTTTCGCTTTTAAGTTTGTCATAAACCTAATTGAAAATTGATTTTAAATGCATAATATCCTATAACATTTTTGGTTTTGAGAAATACGATTAATAATTTTTTTTAGTAATCCATCTAACGCGTATAATCCATATTTGTCATATTATAAAACTAAAATATACAGACTATCATACGTAACAATATTTATTAATAATAGTAATCTTATCTGTAATTTGGTCGGTATAATATTGTTGTTCATATTTTAGTCATGTCCACTTTACTTCCATTCTAGAAGACAATGGGCTAATAATTATATTTGCCTGGCCCAATAAAATATTTACTGCAGTCCTCGAAGGAACGATGCTGATTAGAATTACAGTAAAGTCAGCATGCATTCCGCTTAGCTGTTGTTGTCAGATTGAACAAATATTTTAAATCTAAAATTTGAATATTTCCCAATGCCTCCAACTGCAAAGAATGAAAATTAATTGAAGACATTAATATTCGAAATGCAGCTTTCCTAAGAAAATAAAGATATTAAAATTGAATATAACGGGCAGATAGATGGTTGTTAAATATTGCTATCAAAAAATTGGTTAACTATTATTATGTGAACATAACTTGAAGTTAGATACCACAATCTTGGCCTCTAACACCCGTAATCCCGTGACATTAGATGAGTACTGAGTAGTCATTTGTAGCTTTTTGAAACATTGAAAAGGGATAGATAAACTATTCAAATAATTATTGAGGCAGATTTATCAAATCCTTCATTTTAAACATAAAATTTTATAAATAAAATAGTAAACTGTTGTAATCAATTGATTGTAATATTTGATAATTTTGTAAATGGTAAGGTCATCATCAAGTGAAATGTTTTATATGACGTCGATTTTATTGTGCACTTTAGGACCAATTTAATGAAAATAAAAATTATTTAATAATGACCAAACCAAACCAAATCAAATGACCTAAGTTGCATGAGCAAGTAATTCTTAAAAATTCTTGTGGGATTGAAGATTATGCGTCTTTTAAACAATTAAGAAAACGAACGAAAGAGGAATCAAATTTCGCAGGAAAATAGGAAAATTTTACGTAATTATTGCATGCAAACTGTTCGATGAAAATATTTCGGTGAAATTATTTACCAACCAATCCTTCCATCTTGATTTGCTTGCTTAATCATGTTGGGACGGTCCCATTAGCCAATGAAAATATTAAATTATTTAATTGAATAATAATGTAAATAATAATTGTGAGAGTCAGATGGACATATTATCTTAATTGGTTGCCTGGTTGGATTGTCATTTTGATTTCAAAGCCCACAAGTCATTATTCACGCGACACGTTACCACTTTAACAATTTTATTTAAATCAAATTAATTATGGGACTGTCTAGTGAATAATATACAATTCTAATTTTGAAAAAATTACTTCCTCTTTTTGTTGCAGTTTGAATAATTTGTACGTCACATTTTAGAATATATTTAGGTGTAAAAACTTAATACAATCGAAATTTTATTTTGTATTTAATATCACTACAGTATAGTTCTTATACATAATTTTAATTAATTCAAAATAAATATTGTATAATCTATAAATACGTACTCCAAAAAAGTGAATGTCTGGCTTGTGTATGGCCGGCCGCCGCAGTGACGGTGAGTATAAAAATTTTCTCGTCATTCAAAAAAAATAAATAAATAATTTATACATAAATAAATTTTTCTCCTTTTTAGAAATTTTATGTTAATTCGATTTAAATATTTCTGGGGAAAATGTCTGCTAGAATGGAATTTAAATTTTATCTGAAATTGCCCTCCAGTTTATGTTTAATTGCTGCATGATTTCAACTGCTTATAAACAAGATTATATAAGAAACGAATTAGAGTTTGTGGGCGGTATTTTGTTCTTTTTTAATTGAAAATATATTTTTAATACAATTATTATAAAAGAATAACGCAGATCCGATCTCTTCTCAATCCGTGTGAACTATTCTATTTTTAAAAAGATAATTATTATTTTAGCCATTATATATATATATATTAAAATTTTGTTCTCATCCTATTGAAATAACTTTAAAATCCTATTTACTCTTCTCCCATCTCAGTATCTCACTAAATCTAAATCAATCACCTTTTATCGTGTAAATCTTTATTCACGCAAAGAAGCTAATTAGACAGATTTACTTTAAACTGCAACCACTACACCTTAATACAAAATATATTTAAAATGATGAGAAAATCTTACGTTTATTCATCAATTAGTTAGAAAATATGTGCAATGTAATAATCACTTTTCACAAATTGGTTTTCTATCCAACTTCAACTCTTCAATTTGTCAACATTCTTATTTCGTCAACTTTATTGGAAGAATTGGGTATGCAATTGAAATTCATGTTCATTTTTCGAAGATTTTTCATCGAAAACTTATCGATTCATTTCTTGCACGTTAGCTTCAAATATCAAATCAAACACGTTAAAAGAGTTACTTTTCTTAAATTGGCTTTAAAAATTAGTAACGATTAGGTTAGTCCTTGGATCGTTTAATGGTGGTTATAAAAATGGTTAGGATTAGGGTTAAGGTTTGAGTTTAGGTTAATGATTCAAAAATTTGGACAATATATTTGTGACTTCCTAATTTTAAAAAAGTGAAAAAAAAAAACCACTCTTAGGTTAATAAAAATTAGCATTTTCTTTCGTTTTTAATTATAAACTAATTAAAAGAGAACACTCAAATTAAAACATATAAAGCTACAAACTCGTATATTTGAATAGAGAAATAAACTATATGAGATATATTAAAATATTATATGCAAATTAATATGTAAGCTTTATTCATATCAATTAATAAAATAATATTATTTTATATATATTTAAGCTTTATTCATATCAATTAATAAAATAATATTATTTTATATATATTTTTATATAAATATAAAATATGTAACAATCATATATATATATATATATATATGATAAATGGGGTAATAATATTTTAATCCTTAAGATTTTCTGAAACAACATTTTAAGACATAGTCTGGCTAATTTTAACATTTTAGTGTCTGATGTTATAACAGTTAGAATAATTAAGTGCAACTGACAGATTTAGAAAACTAGAGATCAATTTACTCAGCCTCTGTTTCACATTTTCATTTTCCAACGAATCAATTGGTGGTGGTCAGGGAACTCAGGTGGTGGCTTCTTTAACGACAATGGTGGCTAATCGGATTTCTTGAAGGCGTGCGGCAGGACCTACCGTCCGTCGAGTTGCTGTTGAAGCCTGAGAGAGAAGGAGAAGGCGAGTTGGTTGTGAGACGCGTGGGGTGGCTGGCTTGGTGTTGACGTAGCTTTAGAGCATAACCGTCATGACGTCAGGGACTATTTTTGTTAAAATTAGCCAATGCCCTGAAACGTTGTTTCGAAAGACCTAACGGACTAAAACGTTGTTACCTATCGATAAATTATTATAATATTACTCTTATATAAAAATTTAAAATATAAAATTTTTAGAGAGAGTGTCAATTAAAATATAAAATTATTAAAATATAAAAAATATATATATTTTTTAATTGCACAATTTTACCAATTAGAATTCATAACTGCCACTGTCGGCGTGATCGTTATGCACTTTTCCCACTCAAATACGAGACTCGTACTTTCGTTCTGCCCTCCCTTTGTCACCTCGCAGGGAGAAAAAGTAAATAAAATAAAAAAGGGCAGTTAAAAAGAGATCTTCTGATCAACAAACTTCAAATTCTTTTAAAGAAAAAATAACCATTCATTGGCAGTGCAACTTCTCATTGTTCTCTCTCATCATTCACTTTTGAAACTACAAACTGGGCCAAACCAGGCCATGCTTCTTCCTCGCTACCTTGATATTCTGCAACATTCATGCTTCGTTCTTCTTGTTGTGTTGTACCAGAAGATCAAACAAAATTACAATGAAGAATCCTCTGCTTCTTGTTTTACTTGACCTTCTTTATCAACCCAGTTGGATTCATGCCTTACTAGAATCAGACCCAAGTGTTTTTTCTCTTTCTGCTCCTGCTCCCGTTTCCTCTCATATTATTCCCCTAGTTTCTGCTTCCATGGCTGCCGTTTCTCCAGGTAGTGAATGCAATGCTGCTCGTTTTTCTCCAATCATTTTCATGTGTTCCTTATGTTTTGCGTTCTCTCTTTAGCGGATTTATCACCTATTCAAAATGTCTAATTTTTGAAAACAACCACTAATTTCGGTGCATTTATTTCCTAACATCATATTCTTACAATAATAGAAATGATTGACTTTTACTCTTCTAACTAACATTCAAATGCCTGTTCTTGCTCGCAATTTGCTGTTCTGGGTATCCCAAAAATTGTCGTGATTTTGTTTTGGAGATTCCTTGCTAAAACTTTTCTTCAACACATTTTTTCTATGTAGGAATTCAAAAGGGTAGTGACGACCATCATCACCAAATGGATGCACACCACAAATTGCTTATAGCACTCATTGTTGCTTGCAGTGCTTTTTGTGCAATAATGCTGTCAGTATTCTGTTTGTGGTTATATCATTCGAAGTACTAGCACAAATCTATCCAAAACAAAGCCAAGGGTACGGGTAAAACTTTTTTTTTTTTTCAAAAATCATCACTTCCATTTTTCTTTCATAATTTACTGAGCATGCTCTAATTTGGCTTCTTTTCTGAGATTCTTTCTTCTGTTTTTTTATTCTGTTTGCATGGTTTAAATGTGTAGATGGTGAGAATGGACTTGTATTTTCACCATTTTTGGGCAAATTCACGCCTGTGAGGATGGTTAGTAAGAAGGGATCGGTGATTTCATTCATTGAGTATAAGCTGCTAGAGAAAGCCACCGACAACTTTCATGAGAGTAATATTTTATATGAGGGTGATTTGGATCTGTTTACAAAGCTCAATTGGACATTAACTTGCCCGTTGTAGTCAAAAAATTAGATTGTTCCACTCAAGATGCTGGGAAAGAATTTGAGGTAGGAATTTATAGTTATTACCTTTTTTTTTTTTTCTAAATTTTTGGAATGTATGTCGTTGCTGTTTTGTTCTGATTTTGAGTTGTTTGTGATTTCAGAATGAGGTGGATCTACTGAGCAGAATTCAGCATCCTAACGTAATTTCTCTGTTGGGTTATAGTGCTCACAATGATACAGGGTTTATAGTTTATGAATTTATGCATAATGGATCTCTTGAAACTCATTTGCATGGTAAAAACATTCTTCTTTTTCTCTTTTTCCATATAAATAGAGTAATACTTTTCCTTCATGAAAACTTCGTCCAATATGTTTTAGGCCCTTCTCGTGGATCGACATTAACTTGGCATATGAGGATGAAGATTGCTCTTGATACAGCGAGGTGAGCTTGATTTGGCATAAGATATTTCTTCCTTTGGCATGGTATTGAGAGTTAAAATACTTGCGACTGTTGACTAGAAGATTAGAATATCTACATGAGCACTGCAATCCATCAGTCATCCATAGAGACCTGAAATCCTCCAATATACTTCTAGATTCCGACTTTAATGCTAAGGTAAAATGTTACCATAAATTTAATAAGCTCTCTGGATTTGTACTCTATAATAATGTTGAGGCTGTACCAAACTATTCCTACTTGTGTATTCTAATCATCTTACATTGAATTTACTAATACCTTTCTCCCTCTCGTTTCCTCTCAACCCAGCTTTCAGATTTCAGTCTTACCATAACGGATGGAACACAAAACAAGGGCAACTTTAAGCTTTCAGGAGCCTTGGGTTATGTAGCTCCAGAATATCTACTAGATGGTATGCTGAATTATTAGTAAATTTGCTAATTTGACAGTTTCCTGTTTATGCATTGATTTTATTGTTTAGATTTCAAATCATGTTCGGGAGATATGATATGTTTGATAGACAAACAAATCTGTAGGCCCTTAGATTACATTATCTTGACATATAGAAATATAAATGCACATGTGCATAAATCTGGCTTGGTTTGGTTCTTTCAGTAGAGTTCTCGAAGAACTTTAAACCGGGGAAAAGTTGAGGCTTCTTTATTTACTCTTACTTGTTACCTTGGACAAGATGCTTTATTAAAAATAGTATTAGTAAATACTAATGCCTAATGGTTGGCATGCATTTGAACTTGGACTGACTCATAATTTAACTGTAATGTAGTTTTATATTCTTAGTGCTAATGCTTCCTTCAGAATATTACATAATATATAGTCATAGTTAAAGCAATTGTAAGGCTGATGCAATTTGTATTATAATTATTTCTAACAAGAAGATTCTGTCTGTGTTTTTCCTGATTCATTGCTCTAGGTAAATTGACTGATAAGAGTGATGTCTATGCTTTTGGTGTTGTGCTTCTGGAACTTCTATTGAGAAGGACAGTGGAGAAACTGGTACCAGCTAAATGTCAGTCTATTGGCACATGGGTATGCTATTTATTTGTTCTTAACCCAACATACATTATTATTTTTTTTGGGAAGGCAATACTGTAAAATATTATTGAAATTTGCTAATTAATGTTATAACGATTTATGAATTGTCAGGCCATGCCGCAGCTCGCAGACAGATCTAAACTTCCAAACATGGTGGATCCTGTGATTAAAAATACAATGGATCTGAAGCATTTAAACCAGGTTCGTGATCTAAATTCCACTGTAGTTTCCTTCTACTAGGCTTTCTATTTTCTGTTTACTGAGTTGAATAAATACACAATTTGACTGCAGCATAACCTACATTGGATTAATATGGGTTTTGGAAAATTTTTCATGTAAGTTTTCTCTGGTCAGTTTTGTAGTTAGGTAGAACAAGAATGAACCTAATGTTAGGTTGGAGCAATTTTGATTAGATGGTTGTTGGTTGGGCAGAACAATTTTTGTTTTTCTTTTTTAATACTAGATGAATAAAATTAACATCCGAACCCAAACCTGATGTGAGCGATTACTAGTAGAAAGTTTACTAGTTAAATTAATTAGCATTCACAAAATGCAGAGTTGAACTCGCTTATTGTCGATGTACAGGTTGCCGCAGTTGCTGCGTTATGCGTGCAACCCGAACCAAGCTACCGTCCGCTGATTACTGATGTTTTGCAGTCACTCGTCCCACTTGTACCCGTTGAACTTGGAGGAACTCTGAGAATCACACCATCTGGAAATCCTGGAGAATCACACTGACCTGATATGTCTCAAAACACTTGCGCAATTACAGGCTTATATTTGATGGCTTGAAATAGAGAATATAGTGTCTCCCCGTGAAGGATGGTCGAATTGGTTGGGAACGTAAAAGGAGAACTGATTTCTTCCTCGCATCGTGCATCGGAGGCTTTTAGATGTACGATGACCCTAGCACTCTGGAAATCACTTGTTTATACCAGACACTTTCAAATGAACATTTAAATATCGATTTCAAATGCATTATTTACGCCTCAAAGTCACTTGCCTGTAAAGTATTCATTTGTTCATTGTGCCTTACCTGCCTTTTCACCCGATATTAATGTTTACCTAACAGTTGGGTATTCCTGAAATTATCTATCCTCCTAAAGAAAAGAAGCAATCTTCTCAAGACTATTGCATATTTCAAAATTTTTTTCACTTAATTTCAGAATGAATATGTAAGCTGTAACATTTATCTAGATATACGTGTGGATAATGTGATGAGAACAACCCTAAACGAGACTTTCTGACCCATCGGTGGTCATCTACTTTTAAACTTTTAAACAGCTCATCCATACCATAACAAGGGGCCATTTGTTCAACAAATTGTAGCATATGCATTTACTATTGTATCCTCCTAAAGAAAGGAAGCAATCTTCTCAAGACTATCAATGATATTGCATATTTCAAAATTTTTTTCATTTATTTCAGAATGAATATGTAAGCGGTAACATTTATCTAGATATATGTGAGGATAATGTGATGAGAACAACCCTAAACGAGACTTTCTGACCCATTGGTGGTCATCTACTTTTAAACAGCTCATCCATACCATAACAAGGGGCCATTTGTTCAACAAATTGTAGCATATGCATTTACTATCGAGCATGCTGTTCACATACTCGGGTCCTACAAAACCAAAAGTCTGTGTGCATGTTTAACAGGTGGGCTAATTTGCCCAGAAGGTGGGTCAACCATAGCAGGTTGTGTTTAAGGTTGCATGGGAAGACACATCCCCATCAATGAGCTAAAATATAAATGAACTTGGAAACAGATGATCGATGCCAATGCTTTACAAATGAATTGACCTAACAGGCCCCAATTAAATGCTGATTTAAGTGATATGCATAACCTTCTGTGAAATTCCAAAAGCTTTTATTAAATTCCCCTTAAAAAAAGATAAATACATCAATGCCAATGCTTTACAAATGAATTGAAAACTTGCAAACCTAACAGGCCCCCATTAAATGCTGATTTAAGTGATATGCATAACCTTGCTGTGAAATTCCAAAAGCTTTTATTAAATTCCCCTTTAAAAAAGATAAATACATGAAAAGTGTGTCTCCAGTCAAAACTCCAATAGACTTTTTTTAACAGTTGGTGAACAAACATATATTATTACAAGTTTTCACAACAATATATGAGTAAATAATGGTCAATTTGAACTCACCAAACTTTTTAACAGTCGGCTTCTAATATGAATCTCACAATTGAATGATTTTAACTGACATTGTGATACAAATCGATGATGGCATCAGCAAGGTATTCGCATTTAGCCAAAGACAATCCAGCCCAGGATATCCTTCCATCCTTGGTCATGTAGATATGCCACACCACTTATTTGTCATATTTCACACTGATCAGATAAAAGAGAAATAGAAGAATGGGTGAGTCTGTGAAAGCTGTTGCACAGAAATAGTCTAATGTAAACACATGCAGTCATGGCATTAACGCTTAAAACAAGAATATCATAACCAATTCCAGATAAGTGTGCTACTGAGAATGCGTGACCAATCATTTTCTTACCCTTTGTGGAGATACTATCAAAAAGTTTCTGTTTCACGTTCTTTATCCTTCCAGCCATCATTTCCATCTCTGCTTTCTACTCATTGAAGAGAGATGGATCTCCAACGACATTGGCAACAATCCCATGAATAGAAGGATTTGAGTAAATAGGTAGAGCAAACCTTTTCAGCCGGCTCTTCACCCTGAAAACACAAAATATGAATTAGCACAGTTCAGCCAAGATGTGCCATTTATAAGTTACAAATCACTTAGATAGCCATTCATCATATCTATTTAGTTATAATGAATGTATAAAGTCTGGACTAGATCAGTCAGTAAAGCTGATTGTTACAACCACCATCTAAAAAGTACATGGTATACAACCCCTTGATGTCAATCAAGCATCTCCTGATCAGCCACTGGTATGTTACACATACACACACAAACGTTGCCTACTCAGCCACTGTCTGTTACACACACACATTGCCTAATCAGCCACTGGCATGTCGAACACTGGCTGACAAAATAGCTACACTACAGGTTTGTGGCTTCAATCTTCACGTATATTGAAAATATGATCTTTATATTATAAATACCTCATATTTCTTAAAGCCATTTTGAAGAGAAGAAAATATCTCATTGTCCTAATTTTGTCATGCCTTATCATTACAACCTACAATAAATAGTTATTGTCCAAGAAAACTCACATGATGAGAACTGCATTCATAAAGTTGATTCACAAGAAATCAAAGATAAAACAATGATCTTGTGTCTACACTTCTGGCATTAACTGTGATATCACCAACAAGGACTCACAACAGTCTACAAACTGAAGTAATTAACACAAATGTTTGGTGTCCCGACACATATCTGAACTACACAGATGTTAACCAATAAACCTTTGAAATAAAAGTGACACAGCAACATAATTAAGTATGTTCTTATGAAGCTCATTGCCCACATATTAAAATAAAAGTAAATGCATTATGGTTCCCTGCACCTTGTTGCTGCCTCAGCTGATGAGCAGACAACATTCATTGCTCCAATCCTCGCGCATAAAGACCAAGATTTTTACCGTATGACTGAGCAACTAGAAGCTCCGTACCATGGGTCACAAGCAAGCTAACAGATGCTGCATCTTCGTCAAGGCTTCCACTTACAAATCCCTACAGCCATCAAGGCGTTTAGATTTGCAGAAAATGAACTTTGAAATATCCTTAACTTCCATCTAAGCAGGACAGAATCAATGTTGAGACTCATATTTATATCTTGATTTTCAAGAAATAATACCTGGTAAGCAACACCGAAAACTGGAAAGTGATTTTTCTCTTTAATGACGTCAGCAATTTTCTCCCACCGTTAAAGGTTCAGATCAATGCCAGTTGGATTGTGAGCACATCCATGAAGCAGGACAAAAGATCCTTCAGGGCTGTCTATTGAAGGAAACAAATATCAGTACATTGCATTAGGGAAAAGAAAAATGAAGTACATTCTTAGGTCAAGATGTAACCTCTATGTCTGCTATCATTCCTTTGAAATCCAAGGCAGCTGTTTTAGGATCATAGTAGCGGTACTCAGACCATGGAACTCTTGCATCATTGAAGATATTCTTGTGGTTACCTGCAAGATTAACATGTCAGTGGTCAAAAAATAGTATCTTGAGACAAATTTCACAAACAAGTACAAAAAAGACAATACACACCCATGATGGAGATGATACCAATACTTTTGCCCCAGGACATATCGTTCTATAAGAGTAGCAGCCAACCTAAGAGAACCAGTTCCTGAAAGGCCTTGAACTGTTGAAACCGAAAAAACATTACAAGTGAACCCCCAAAAATCAACTAAACAATATGGCAAAATTAATACGACTTTCTTTTCTGATATGGTAGCCTGAATCCTAACTTACTCTTTGTCGCTTTAGCACTGGGTTGTCAGCTCCAAATAACAAATCTGCAGTAACCCTAGTGAAAGCAGTCAAACCCTCAATTGGGAGATACTGTACATTGTGATCAAATTGATTTGTGAACCTAGGTTATAAGAACGGCCTCAATTTATTTATTCATTTGATTACATTGATATACCTCTTTGCTTTCCCCTCTCTCCAGCATAAGATTCTCTGCCTAGAAAACATAACGGTTTCAATATGTTTAATTTATGACTCCTTTTGTCTGAGAAAAAAATGACATTCTGTTTCATACTTCAACCAGTAATAACAAACAGGAAAGATATATACAAAAGGGATACAGGATAGATTTTCAGTAATGAAAACTTAAGAACTTGTTGAGAAACGAAACCAACCTTCTTCACAACATTAGGCACATAAGGTGTGTCACAGAACACACCCTTACCTTATTAATTCGACCAAAATTTTCTCAGTAACCGGGAAGCAAACATTACAACACTAATAAGAAAGGAATTAGCTTTACCTTGAGAGTCCTGTGCATGCAAAGTGAAGCATAGGGAGCTGCAGAAGCAGTAGAAAGTATCGTCGAAGCCATCTGGATCGACGATTACACATAAACCAATGGAACGATAAGGTTTCCGCAAATAGGCCAGGAAATCAAATAAGATATGTGCGTGACCCGCAAAAATTATACAACTCTTAAGCTCACCTGGACTTAATCGAAGCGCATTTCGTCCAGTGATTGATTCAGATACAAAGAGTTTTAGCCAAGAGACGGAGAAAATGGCGATTAGAACGAAGGTTTGAGTCTGGATTTCGAGGGAGTGACAGGTAGCGTTTGAATTGACGAAGTTACAGTAAGCTATTTACTGGTAATTAGAGCGACGGATTAAGGGTAGAATAGTCTTTTGAATGGTTGAAAGGCAAGGTGTGGTTCAAGATCCCGATAGAGAAACGTTTCCCATGAGCATTTGATGTGAAAGAGCCGTTTTTCAGCGCGTAATGGCGCCACGTTGTGGATGGATAAGAATAATTTTGGTAAGACAACTCTGATAAGACCATTCCATTAATAACGTTATATTTGTAATAATTTTTTCATTTATTATAATTATATCTGTAATTAGGGAATGAAATTGATTACTTCGTGAACAATAAACAAGCATTTGTTTTTGTACTGAATATTTGAAAATTTTCATTTTTCAATAAGTTTAATTATTTAAATTTAAATAATGTGTTATTAAGTTAGAAAAAAAACTTAATTATCTAAAATAGACACACTGAGATAAAGATAAATAAGAATTCAGACAAAAACAAACAGCCTCTTATATATAATAATATTTTAAAAATCCAAGAGCCATGAATAAATTGAGCTATTTTCGCAGTATAAAAATTTTATTTGTATTTTAGCTTTATCTATATATTACTTTTATATCAGGTTAATTATATATAAATATTAAAAAAGAAGTTGATGGACATAATAATATTGTTACATTTTAAATCTTATTTTTTATATATTATTTTAGAGATAAATTATACTCTTTAATTTTATTTCTTATCATATATTTTACAAATATTTTTTTAACCTTAATTTGCTTATTTCTACTCTCAAAAATTAATAAATTAAACTTTTAAGATCACAATAATTTTTTTCTTTAAACATCAACAATAAGAAAATTATCGTCTCACTATAATCATCTCTTTTATTCTTTGTCTCTAAATATATAAAAAAGAGAAAAATATATTTTTTATTATTATTTTCTTTCTTTTTTCTCTATTTATAAAAGGTATAAGGAGACATATCATTAAAATAATATAATTTTACTATAATAAATAAATATAAAAATAAAAAATTTTGTTTTTTAGATATTTAATTTTTTCTAATCTTTTAGATGCAGAGTTGTAATTAGACGTATAGTCAATTTTATTGAAAGATAATACTTTATTTATTTATATAAAAAAAAATAGAAATTAGATCATTTTTTATCATTTTATTAAAGTATAAGGACTTAAACACAATTGAGCTAATAGAGTCGAATTTATAATTATATCCGAACTGAAAATGCGATTATTTACATATAAATATTCAGCTTTTGTATGATGCCGTTGCAGTACTGATGTTTTTAATTTGAATTTTTGAATATTTGTAAAAAATTTTAATTTATAAATATATTTAAATTTCAAAAAAATATATTAATTCAAAATAAAACAAAAAATGACAATAAATATACGAATATACTAGTTTAATATAAAATAATAAAAATAAATATAAAAATATTTTTAATTAAATATTTTAAGTGCTACATTAAAACTAAAAAGACATAAAAATAAAGTGTGTAAATTTTCGTACATTAACATCATCAAATTTTGTTTAAATATAAATAGATGTTTTTTATTTTTTATAAATAAAAAATAATAATTATAAAAAACAATAATTTAATAAATAATTTAATGATATTTATAATAAATTTATATATTTACAAGCATATTACCAATTATTAAGTATCATAAAACGAGAAGAACTTTTTTTTCTGACATTTAAGATTAAATTTTAATATTTTTTATTATTATTATTTATAAAAATTTATAATATTAAATTGGATTGATTTAATTATTTATAAATAATATTAAAAATTATAAATAATTATTTTAATTTATATTCTAAATTAAAATATTTCAGTAATACGAATTCGGTCCAAATTTTTTGTGAATCATTTTTAAACTGTATTTTCTATATAACGCATGCAAATCTTCTTTAAACTTTATTATATTCGTACATTTTTTTTTTTTTTTTTTTAATATGATCCAGATTCGAATATTTTTGCCTTGCCTATAAGGGTTTGTAACAAATCGAAGGCAGACTGAATGTTTGAAGCATATCATATAAACCCTTTTAATTTTGCGTTTACATTCACTTAAGTCACGAATTATGGCAAATATCATAGACTTATACGCAAATAATTGCAAATTTCATAGAGTCTATATAATATTTTTCATGCTTATGCTTAAGTCTGCATTCACACTGTGAAGGACTTTTCGTCGATATTTTTTAAACTAGGAGTATCTTTCCATTAAACTCTATAATGGGTACAAGCCAATACCATAAAAGTACAAATAAACATCAAATACAGCAATACAGATACAACATACTCTTTCAATATTATCCTTACCCTCATGAGTTGATCTTTCAAAAATAAAATTGTTGTAAGAAAGAAGGAAAATCGAAAATTTTTGCGGAGGAGACAGGTGAAAAGGGAAAGGGTGGCGCCGACTTAGAAGAGTTGAACTTTCCTTGGTATTGCACAACATTCCATAATAAAAACATATAAATCTCATCATACTATAAATTATTTGATATTTTTTAATTTTATTTTGAAAACACAACAGAAACATAACGCCAACAAAAAAATAAAAACTTTAAATATCAACAAATTTGGAACATAAATTTGCAATTTATAATTAATTAGTTGAACATTTCATTGTCTCGAGATTTTTCTTTTAAATAAAATTCTGATTCCTAATATTCATAGTAAAGACTAAGAGCTGGAAGTTTGGAGTTCAAGAAGGCATTGTCAATTGATGACCGAGCTATTGGAGAATTTTGTCAGGGAGCTCAGTGGAGGAGAGCCACGAAAATTTGGCCTTACGACAAAAAGTAGCTCGATGAAAATGCAAAATTCAAATGGAAGGAAAATTTACAATTTCCAGTCTAACAACACATTCCAATTGAACTAATGTTTCAAATGATAACGCATATTGTCATTAACGGATGGAAAACCAACAGTAATAATATTCCCTGACTCCAGCTCACTCTGTAGACAACCCCTCAACAACTACGGAGATTTTATCCTTCTGCAATATTCTGAGTCTAGTTATTGTTTTCAAACTTGCAATAATTAGAACTTTCGACAAACAATAATTTGACCTGTTATAAAGATCAGAGACATTTGGGGCAGCTGCTGGAGACGGGTAAGAACATGAAAAAAAAATGCGGAGGTAAACATAAAAAATGTTACCCCATTAAATATCAATCCTAGCTTACTTTGGAAACTAGGATACAGCAGAAAGTAAATCCTAAGAATTTCAACACTACAATCTCGTATTAACATATAACGAAAGAAGCATAGCAGCAGAAGCAGATCACAAAGCCATCAGTTTTAAGCTAAAGAAGCATTGGTCACAGAACAGACATGTATCAAACATTCCATCATTTCCAACACCTTCAAAATGATCAAATTCCCAACATCACTATAACACAAACTTCTACGTTGATGAAACAAGATAAAGAAAACTTCTTAGCAAACTTGCATTACAGTTAACAACCTGCATGATAATATCGTAAAAGGCCATATACAGAAGAATGTAAAATTAATTTATACAAAATCTTCCACGAAACAGGAGACCATCTACTAACCTATAGCACTTAACACGTGTAGGCACATCCAGAAGCCTGAGTGACAGCTAAGAAGGAAAGCGGCTGTCAAGCCACATAATATTTCAGCAAATTACGGCTAATGGCTTGAACTGTATGTTAGAAAATTAACACATAAACCTTGCCTACTTTGCACACGTATTTCTGACTGTTTCGTTGATATATCCATGTACAGTGGTCATCACAAGCCCATTAGAAGCACGTCATCCGAATAACAACATAGCCTTGCCCTGCAGATGTGTAAGAATTGAATTGCAGGTGCAATTGCTAAAAACACCAAAAAACACTGAAAGTTGGTACAGCGCTTAATACCCTTATAACAATATCATTATCCATGCAAATGAAGATTATTATGTCAACAAATCCGTAAAACATCATTAATCAAGAAAACTACGAAACTATAATACAAGTATATACAAATAAGAGTTCAGTGAATTCCTCGGAGATGGGAGTTGAAGAAACCGAAAATTAAGCTGTAATTGTTTTTGCAACAACTCCAAAGTCTCAAACTCTAAACAATCGAACGCACAAACTCAAAAACACAGGGAAATTGATACACGAGTAAAAACTGAATAGCCCCAGAGAAGATTAACCAAAATTAGCAAATCATAAACAAGGAAGAGGAATCAAGTCAAACTCATAATTCAAAATTAACTCAAATAGCAATCAGGTATGAGTTCCTTGTACAAATGGGTTCTTCTTATCTAAATACAAGACATAAATCTAGCATTATAGTTTTTGCAACAATAACTAAACACTCTAAATTAACTTCAAAATAAGTTTAAATAAAACAAGAACAAATCCATCCTAGCTAACACCTTAAAACCCAAGCTTGGTACGACGCCAGTGTCTGCGTTTTGCGTTGTACCTGGAAAAAAGATAATGGTACAAACAGGAAATCAGTAATCAATCAATACTTCCGAATGGTTTTATACAAGTCTAATGAAAAATACAAAGCGAAAAAGAAACCTAATGGTGTTATCGGTGCGCATGCGGATCCAATGAGGGATTGGCCTGTTTTGCCTCATCTTCTTGGCCAGCTTCTTCTTGATTATGAATGTCTTGTGCGACGGCTGTTCATATTATTCATTCACATATCAATCAGAAACTCAAATAAATAATTAGAAATTTATACAGTAATAATTCGAGGGAGAGGAGGATTACCATTTTTCCTTCTTTCGCTCGGTCGCGCAAGTGGTAAAAAATGCAGCCAGAACCCTATCCGCAAAAGCAAAGGTGATGTGCAATTTATAATTTATAGTTTAGCTTACCTTGTTAAATGTACAAATCTTAACTGACGCGATATAGCCCACCTAGGCTCCATTTATAGTCGGTGTTCTTTCTAAGGAACATCTTAAATGCCACTCTCTTAATTCTATACAAACCCAACAGATAGCATTTGCACCATTGCAGACAACAAGGGGTGTATTCAGATTTTTTTGAGTGGATTTAGTACTAACTCCTTGTAAACATGTCCCAAAATACCAGGCCCTGAACTTTTTTTAACCGAATTATTGATCAAATTTTGTGCGGTTATTATGCATTCACTCCTTTTACTTGTAATTTGGTATACAAACCTTTATTATCTGATATTAATAATTGATGCGTTATCATTATATCTATATCACTTGCTGTTATTCCCTTTTTGTTTTTCAATTAACCATAATTAATTTCCTAAATTAATGGATTATATTTAGATGGGGATCTCATAAGAGTAATGTATTGAATGTTGCTGCAGCAAATGATCATTAACCACCATACACCCTTTCCAGTTATGTCCATAATACGAAACAAAATGTATAACTTGAGTTCAATGAGACGTGAATATCAATCTTTAAAGCAAAATATTTTATTTTCTTTTGACCCAACAGCTAATAAAATACGTAAATGCTCGCACAACATAATTTTTTGAAATGAGGCCCACGATAAATAATACATAAATAAATATTGTAAATTAAATAAATTATTTTTTAATTCTTAAATTATATTTTTAATTTATTGCTCTTTGTCGTTATTGTAATTATTTTTATTATTAATAATAATAGTTTTAAACTCAATTTAATAATAATTCAAAAATAATTTTAAAAAATATTTATTATTATTATTATTATGGATTCTAATAAAAATAAATTTTTATTATACATTTGTTTGGTTATTTTTAATTTTAAATTAAATAGTAAATTATATTAATTATATTTCTCTTTTAATTTGAACACTATATTTATTATGAAAAAAATAAATTGATAATTTTTGCAATATATTTATTTAATATATAATTTAACATTATTATTATTTATAAACAATATATTTATTTTAAAGTTATAATTTATAAAATACTAATTAATAAAAAAATAGCTTTTGACATTAATTGTGATTATTTTATATTTTTACTCCAAAAAAAAAAATATATTTAATTTTTGATATTTATTTATCAATGTAGATAATTGGCTCAATAATAAATAATGTATTATACTCTGATGTCTAGGTTCAAATTTTCCCATTATTTTGTATTTCGTTTAGTTTGGTTAGGTTCAATAGTCTGAACAAATTAATTAATTCAATAGTGCAAGAAATTGTATATAAAAAGAACTTTCGATCGTAATTCATTTATACATAATAATATTAAAAACATAAATTTTTATAGAAAGTGATTTGTTGGAGTTATAATATACACATAACAATGCGTGAGTGCTACAGTTTTTTCTGTTGCCATCTCAAATTAGATGCAACAAAAGTTTATCGACAATGCTAGGTGGCTGTCCACAATGTTAGGCAAATTACATGTGGATCCTTATACTTTTATAAACTAGTTAATAAAGAGATAGTTTTTGTTTGTACTCTATAAAAGTCCGTATATTATTACCTATTCTTAAAATTGATTGTGCATACAATTAAAAAATAAAATCTTAATTTTTTTTATAATTTTTCATGCATAAATTGTACATCAGTTTTTTTTTTTATCATAATTTTCACAAATTTTTAATATTTAAAAAAACTTTGTTTTGCTTTTCTTGTTCTCAAGAGTCAAAATAAACTAATCAAATTTAAAAAATTATAACATTTTTTTCAAATATTAGTAAAAAAAATTAAAAAAATATTTTTTCACTACAATTATTTCTCTCTTTTTCTTTCTCCAAATATCAACAAGGAAAAAAAAATCTTATTATAATTATTTCTCCCTTTCTTCGTTTATAAAATATACAATAAGACACAGAATATATATAATTTAGCCATTATAAATTATTACAAAAATTAAATATTTTATTTTTAATTTTTTAATTATTTTTTTTTGCATGTAAGATTAGAATTGTATTGTTAATCATTTTTATTAAAAGATAATATATTTTAAGGACTTTTATAAAGGAGACATAAAAACTATCAATTTATAAAAACTTATAGGTTAGGTTATTTTGTTCGACTGTTTAGGATTATTGTTATAAGAATATATAAATCTTATTTCTTATATTATTTTGATTTATTATCACTAAACTTGTATTAAAAAGGAAAAGAATATGCATAAAATCTATATACTTTATATCAATATCTACTCTTCTATCTAGCATCGAAAAAAACAATTAAATTAAATCATGTCAATAGTCTAAATTAGTTGAAGTTCTATGTCCTTTCTTCTCTCTCTCTTTTCTCACATCTCACAAAATACCAAAAAGGAACAATTAATTAATCAACTCAAATTATTTTTTTATTTGTAATTAATATTTCAATTTTTCTTTCGTCTAACTTCCAAATCAAAAAAAAAAAAAAAAAATAAATTAAAATTATGGCTGCATAATGATTTATGAAATAAATAAATGGTGTCACCATTTTATAATTATCCTACTTTCCTTTGTAACAATTTCAATATCCAATTACACCTCAAGCAACATGTATAAACTTCACACAACCAGTGCATTCAACACTAGTAATTAAAAAATGACAATTTTTTCTTCATCAGCACTACAACATAACAATCTTGTAAATTTGCAACAGATACAGTTACACAAATGACAGCAATTTATTCCACAGTTCTTCTCAGCATACAAAAGGAATAAGGAGGTATTCAGCATAGAATAACTGCGGGTGCAACAAGTCAGTAGTCTTGGAAATAAATAAGAAACTCAGATGGGGAATTAGAGTAACTATCAAAGCAAATTAAATCACTTGCCTTCCAAATGAACATGTAAAACGAAGTTATTGATGTTTTACTGGAGAGATCAACCGATCGAGCTCGAAGCAACAGAAAGGAAGCAAGGGTGGAATGGCCTAATATCTGTAAGAAAAAGAAAAATCTGTAATAAAATTCACACAGAGTGAAAAAATGATTTCTTACTGCAATTAAATTCTTACAGAGACAAGCTTGCCTAGCAGGAAAGATGAAGAAGCTCCTATTGTAACAGCGGCTCCATAAGTAACTAACAGCATTTGGACACAAAGCCAAAATACCTTTCGAGAAGAAAAAACTATATTTGTAAGTCAATATATTGATTAATAACATCTCTTTGGTTATTTAATTCTGATTTACTTACTCTTTGTTTCCCTAGACTCACGCTGAACGATTGAATCCCGAATTCTCTGTCGCCATCCACATCAGGGATATCCTTATAAATGAACAAAACACCTGTGAGTTGTATACTGGAAGACGTTGGTTCTTAGATGCATTAATTTAGATTTCTGAATTACCTTGAATAGAGCGATTACAGCAGAGAAGAAGCACATGAAGCCCGTCGCAAATATCAATGCTTTTGTAATTACTACAGGTCTACCAAGCACAAATTTCTGCATGTAAATATGAAAACATTTCAACAGAAAACCACATATAAGCAAAAAAGTTTTGATGTTAGAAGTGAATAACTAGCTCCACTTCATCTAAAAGACCTAAATCAGTTTTGCAGGCTGAGTGTGTGTGTGTGTGTACACATATATACATATACACATACATACCTGGATGTGTATGAAGAAAGCAAGTTGAACTACAACTGCCCTCACAATTAGGATGCAGCTTGCAGCCAGAAATGCATGTCTCTTCCATCTAAGAAAAGGAAGCTACAAGATTGAGAAGGAATCAATTACATGAACATTGATGTCAAGCAAATACTGTTGTGCCGTCAGTTTTGGTATTGGGCTAGAGAAAAATCCAGAATGAAATTCATCAGATAGTACAGTACCATGTGGATAGAGAATGCAGGCACTTACTTCGACAGAATATACACTTCCAAGTATAAAACTTATGAAGAGGGCCAAAAATAGTGGTGGAGATCCAGAGAGAATTCCCAGGGCTAGGCTCTGAAAAATCATGAGATTAAATGATCGATTATAGAAGTAAGACAATATTTGACGGCATATTCTCCGGATAAATACACATTTTTTCAAAAAGCAAAAGACCTTGATAAATACAGCTTAGAAACTAAAAAGAACATTATTCCAAATATTTAATCCACCATATGACATGCGAAAATGGGAAATTATCCAGTTGCCAGTAGTAAGGCATTAGGACTAATTTGCTCTCAAAGTTGAACAGAAGTCTCTCTATCGTAAACATATTCTTAGGATATTGTATGGAATAAGTACTATTTTAGTTTGTAATACAATAGATATTCTGATTTAGTTTGCTAAGGGTAATAAGGTTACAAAATTCTTGGCCATTTACTTACAATCAATAAAGACGTGGAAACAATTGCTCTTCCAGTTCCCATTGAGAAGTCACCGGCTGCTAGGGGGAGATCAGGCTTGTTCACCTTTAAACACGTAATTAAAAGATTATTGATTAGCCAACGAAAAGAAATCCCGAAGCATGGAATCAAAAATCAGTACACATCAATTTGTTCTGGAATATTATAACCTATTACAGAATTAGAGCACAGTATATGCTCCAAATACCTTGTCTATGTCAACATCATACAACTGGTTTAAGCCCACCACGTATATGTTCATCAAAACTGAGGGCACCAAGGCCTGACATATCAGGAATAATTAATGTACTTATAATTCAGATAATCACTGCAACCACAGATTATATGTTGTCTTTTAAATAGACCTTATTACCTTCAACCATCCCATGAAAAAATTGGGAGTTAAATCAGATAGAGTTTGTAATGGAAGAAGAGAAACCGATGTTATCCCTATAATCTGATAAGCAAAATTGGAAAAACACATTCTTGTCATTATAATTTATATATATACTTCTCCACAGGAAACGACAGCAGCTAATTACAAGAAACTCACAGTGCCAATCAGAGTGTGTGGTCGAGAAAAACGATAAAGTGCATCTAAATTCTGAAGAACAACATCCCTGAAGTTCGTTGAATGATGATTATCATCCTCAGGTTCTGATGCATACCCATCTTGTAACGTGATAGGAACACAGTATTTATTGACTGAAATACAGGATTGCTTACTGTTTGCAGTTTCATTTGATAGCAAAAATGAAGTCCTTTTGGAACATTTGATCCAATTCTTGCTTCGACTACTTCTGTTTAGGACGTCATGTATCTGTGTTATAGGCGATTGGAGAGTTTTAATGCAACCTGAAAATGCCCAAAACGATTATAAATTATTCATCAGATTTGGATAAATTACATAGGGCGGAAAATAATAAAGCATTTATACATTTATCAATGGGAATATTTTACTCTTGTATATTATACAGACTTTTATATAAATTCATCAGTTAGTTCTCACAAATTGATATGAAAATGTGATACATGTTCTACATTTTTTCCAAAATTTTTTCTAATATTTCATTAAATCCAATATTTATAATGAGATAAAATAAAATAGATTAATAATCAGTCGTATGAAAAGATATGGAATAAAGTACTTCCTCAAAACTATGGTCTCATGAATAAGAAAAATATACTCACTGTGGCATTTGTTTTTGAAGAACCGTATATTTTTTGACCAACGAATTCGAAGAGTACATATAAGTTCCCCTACAAATGTTGGCTACACCAGCTTTTGATGAAGCTGGAATGCTTTATGTGATATAAAATGAAAAACTAATTAAAAATTATTGAGATGGTAATGATAAGAACCAAATATAAAATCTTGGCTACAATATCGGAGTGAATATTTTGATTAACAAATTAATCAAAATCTTTTAGATGATAGATATCACATTTGATATCATATACTTTTTTACCTCATAAACCATAATTCGTATAATAATATTAATCTTAGATTATGTTGCGAATTAATCATTATTAAATATTATCGTACACAAATATTCACTGGAAATAAAACAAAAATATTAATGTAATGTTTTAAAAATATGACATTTCAATTTGAGACCTATAATCTAACATATAATATGACAGATTGAAGGTAGCAGGTAGATGGTAATTTATATTTATATTATCAGAAAATTCAGAAAATATATGATCTCTAAATAATAGAAATATGAACAATAAATCAAAACCTCACCGATTGTATGGGTTCTTGAGCATATTATTTTTCTCATCCTCACCTGATTATCTGTTAAAATTCAAAAATTAAGATAAAAAAATGAAATGAATAACGAATTAAATTATAATGCTATTAATTTCGGAATATCCAAATAATTCACTGAATCTTTAAACATACCGCGTTCTGAGAGAAGAAAATTTTGGGAGAAGCTTGAATTTAAATACAAATGAAGCATAATTTTCT